>JBBPNA010000094.1:0-84208 GCA_038090555.1 Boletus subcaerulescens | reverse complement strand
AAGCACGTCCGACAACTCGCCGGCTGGCTTTGTATATTGGAGTTGGTGGAGAGCTGGATGGGCGCTTGCGAGGTTGGATGGGTTGGAGAGGAATGGTGATGCGGTCGCAAACGTGACTGCGAGGTTCGATGCTTGCATTGGATGAAGATACCGATCGAAGCTAAAACCGAAAGTGAGCTTGATGGGTTAACCTGTAAAGCGAGTCGAGCAATGCTTACCTGGGATGAATGAATTCAGTTTACGCTCGAATTTCAAGGTCTCCCCCAGCCGGGTACTAGTAGACGTCAGACGGCGAAGCCAACTCTTCCGAACCCAAGTACGCTTCAAATCTGGGAATAGGCTCAAAACAAGGACAGCGGCACATCCACATCTACACGATCTAACAACCCTTACTGCTAGGTCAGGGGCGGTGGCTAGACTAGTTCGCCAGCAGGCTAACAAGTTGCTAACTCAGACATTCCTTTTGCGAACTCGCACTGTTTGTGCAACTCATCCATGGTTGGTTGTCAGCAACGACGGATGCTTTGATCTTTGAATCGTCATCTTGGTATGTTTCTACTCTCTGCGTTGTTCTTTCGTGCATTTGGCTGACATCGTTGACGCCTAGGTCTTTGAAGCGTGGACTCGTCGCCTAGGTGTGTTCTATCTTCTCCCCGTCTTCCGGGTCTATAACTAAGGGCTTTGGTGCGCAATTTTGGCCTTGACTCGTGGATTCGTCGCATCTGTTATCGTAGCTTTCGTCGTCGAACACTCTCATCCTCCTTGTCTCTTTCTTGACCCACGTGTTTCTCCCCGTCCCCACTTGCCTGCTTCCCTGCGCGTAAAAATGGGACTTCACAAGAGGTGTCATTGTCTCCGAATCAGCTTGTTAGCTGAATCCAATGATCCTCGGGTGCCAACATCTGTTGCATACTTACTACCACGTAAACCCGTAATCAAGGTGAAGCATTTACCAACCATTACACGACCTGTATTCTGAATAATTTAAGAAAGAGCTTTCACCTTTCCTTTATGACTTGTGGCACGGGTGAGCACATCTCCCAGGGAGTAGCTCAAAACTGCACAGACTATAGTCCAGGAGATACAGATAATCTAATAGTAATAGTGTAATAGCATAGACCTGCTGGCCACGTGATCTTTTACTAAACCGTGGGAAAAACGAATCTTCCCTCCTCACTGCCATGTCCCGACCACAAGATGACAGAAATCAGGAAGCGACAGTGTACTTGGTGAGGATTTTGTGCAAATAAATGTGTCTGAAGTGCTGAATAGACGCGTGCCACCAGGGAAACCTTGATGAACGAGTTACGGACGCTATAATATGGGAGCTCATGCTGCAAGCGGGCCCAGTAGGTACGTCTCCCAGACGTCGTGCAAAGTCCATCGAAAGGGTTGTTTATTGTTTATTTGTCAGTCAACGTGCACCTCCCGAAGGACCGTGTATCCATGACACATCAGGGTTACGGTTTCTGTGAGTTCTTGACAGAGGAAGATGCAGAGTATGCGTGCAAAATCATGAACCAGATAAAGCTATGGGGGAAGCCTATACGAGTGAACAAGGTGCGTCGTCAATTATCTTTGCGCACGGGGTGTTGACGTGACGACGCGGGTGTAGGCTTCGTCTGATAAAAAACAACTGGATGTCGGTGCTAACCTGTTCATCGGAAATCTGGACGAGAATGTGGACGAGCGGTTACTTTATGACACGTTCAGCGCATTTGGGGTTATGGCTACAACGGCCAAAGTGCGTCATCTGATCTCCCTGACTCGCATGGGTGATTCACACACCCTCGTGCGTCCAGATTGCTCGAGATCCGAGTAGCGGGGTATCAAAAGGCTACGGTTTCGCTTCGTACACCGATTTCGAATCCTCCGATGCAGCCGTTGAATCGATGAATGGTCAATTCCTGATGAACAAGGCAATCACCGTGCAATATGCATTTAAGAAGGACGGCAAGGGCGAACGGCATGGTACATCCGCGGAACGTCTCTTGGCCGCTCAAGCACGGAAGAACAACGCGCTTCCCGCCAGTGCCCGTCCACCTCCTGCACCGATGGCGTTTGGTACGCGACCTCCTATGCCTGGTTTTCAAGGACCATACCAGGGTCAGTTTGCAGGCGCGTTGGCGCAGCCGCCGCCACCGCCTGGATTTACGCCTCAGCAGACGATGGCACCTCAGCCGATGCCTATGATGGGTGGACCAGTTGGAATGCCGATGGGCATGGGTCAGGCTCCGGCGCCGCCTCCGACAGCGAATATGTCCATGTTCCCGCCTGGCACGTTCCCCCCACCGCCACCACCTGGATTTACGCCTGGAATGATGCCACCGCCTGGAGGCATGGTGCCTCCTCCACCTCCTGTACCGCAGTACTAGATCTGTACACGTTTGTTAGGCTATTTAAATGCGTGGGGTGCCTGTATTCGGCTGCCGAGCTGCCAGCTGCCAGCAGTGTCCTAGAATGGTCTTGTCGGTTAGGGTTAGGGACGGGGTCAAACACTCATTCCTCTGCACCATCATGAGTCTCCAGCATTCTGTTTTGCTATACCAATATGCGTTGACACCGCTAGCACCTTTCACCTGGTTTGGCCTCCAAATTAGCTCTCTGGACCTTGTCGCTTCCTTCCGTCTCTGTTATATCCTTCGACAGCTGAGGGACAACTTGCGGGACGAACACGCCAAACGACGTACGACAGACAGCAAACTTCCTCCTGCCGAGGATCGTTCCTTTGTCAGAGATGCACTCACTGTGCTGGCCGTCGTTTACGGCGGTGAAGCCGTCGCAGGTACGCCCATCGCCCTAATCGATTGCCCTACCGCCACTCAAGCGCTCGTCTCTCAACAGCCCCCCTCCTCGGTGTCCCCACCTCCTTCATGTTCTCCGGTGTCGGCCCCTTGCTGTACATCCTCACCCAGGCGCTCGTCGACGCGGTCCCCGCGCTACCGCCCATGGGGCCCTACACGGAACTACCGTTGTCCTTTTTGGACGGGCACACCCGTGCGATGCTCGTGTGTACGCTCGTGCCGCCGGTCGTCCTCCGTAGCCCGTTGCCCGAGGTGGCGAATTCACCCTGGGCGTTGTTACTCGCTTCGTTTGTGCGTATGTCGTCTGACGCTGTTGGTCGTGGTTGTTGATTCTTCTCTCCCTCCTCATCGCGTATCGCAACAGATCGTCACCAACGGTGGCTTCTTCATCACTAACCTCGTCTCCTTCCTCCACCCGACGCCACTCACGCTCACCACCCCCGCCGAACTCCAGCCGTACGGATGGACGACGACAGATCTCTGGAGCGCCCCGCTCGTCACGGCCATTTACGCCACCCTGACGCACGTCCAGCCGTTTTGGGCAGACGTGCACGCGGTGCTCGCGGGCATCCTCGGGGGGTCGGGTGCAGTGGGCATGGACAAGATTGCGCCGCTGGACCCTGAGACGGCGCGTTCTGCGTGTGCGTTGGTGCTTGCTGTCTTCTTTGGGACGCGTACGGCGACCAAGTTTGGGTTGATCGGTAAACGAGGTGCGTCTGGGTTTCGGGCCGTTCTTGTGATGCTCTCGATGGTGTGTGTTAATGTTGGCGATTAGATGTGGTAGAGAAGATCAAGACAAACTAGAGTGGGTTGGCTAGATCCAATGGTGTAAGGAGCCGTTTGAGAAAGATGGGAGAGTGTGGCTTGGATTATTACCCGACCGTGTTGATCACCACAAGACTGATCACACCAACTGATACCAATGCAGAATATAAATCATGTTTGAAGATGTTACAAAGCTCCAGTCTACATGAGAGAGAAAACAGGAAGGGGAAAAGAAGTAATACATTGAAGTGTGAGTTTGTCAGTACAAAGCCCCAGTCAACAGGCATGTTAGAAGTGCATGGCAGCATATCAGTAAAAATTCAATACAGGAGTCATGGAGAAAATATGAAAGAAAAAAAAAAAAGACGGACATAAAATGAAGAATGGAGTCATGAAAAAAGTGGCTGAAAAGTCACAACAGAGGTTAGCGTGGATCAGCAGAGAGATTACTCACGGCGAGAAATTCACAAAAGACTCATAGTCTGGCTCTGGCTCGGTCGGAGAGTCTGCACGAGGAGTAGAGGGAGTATCTTGGCCGACGTTGCAGTACTGGTCGGTATCGGGAATCAAGGACAACCAATGCCGAAAGTCGTCCGAATCGCCATTATCGTGTCCCGCAGGATTTTGGGCGATGCCTGGACTCGGTTCGACGTCGTAACGACTGCACAATTCGTTCGCCAGCCGAATCATGGATTCGTCCCACGCGTAGTAGCTGAACCGGACGTATGGGAGATGAAGCGAGTCGCGCAAGGAATGTGCAGTTCCACTGATAGTCAGTACGCCTTCCACTTCTAACAGATACGCACCCAGGTAATTGCAGCGTGGGATCGATCCAGTGGGGTGGGGTAATTCCAGGAAAATGTTTACAGCAAACTTGGAGGCAACAATATCTTGAGGGTGATGCATCGCATCACTCTGAGCGTCGACCACAGTCGAGGAACAGATTGGCCAAAAGTTCGAGTCCATGCCACGCTGGCAGATGGCGTCCCAGATCCCGTCCTCAGTAGGCACGACAAAAGTCCAACCGTCTTCACGTCGGCGCAGATTGCAGGGTGTGATGAGATCGTGCAAGCGAACGATGACGGGGAGGATGGGCTCCAGATTCACCAAACGCCACCGAACGCGGAGGTCATGTTGAAGGTCTCGGATGGTGCCGATGGTAAAACAGTACGGAGAAAGGTGATCGGGTTCCAGAGATATGGGTAGATCACCGGGCCTTGCGTTAACGCGTTGAGTTTCAAGACGTTTCGAATCCAGGATGGTGCGTTTGAATATCCTCCGAATGGGGCTTGACGCGTATCTTTCAGGGTCGTAGGTTGGGCAATACGACACACGCGGAGCCACATCGTATTGAGGCTGATCACCAGAGTCGTTGGAGGCTAGAACGGCCAGTGGGTCCTCGAAAACGGTGGATTGGTCCAGTTCCGAGGTACGCCGGTATTCGGGTGGAGTCGAGAGGGAGGTGAGCGCATTCGACCTTTGCATCTCCTCGCCTTGCGCGCAGGAGGGGACACAGTGTGGGGTCGAGGGACAGGGAGCATAATCATCAATGGTGGGGGTGGCAGGCACTCTGAGAGGGCTGGGAGGTGGTGTCGGCCTGCTACCAAAGTAATCTGGTACGGTGTTCACCACAACGGGCGTCGGAGGCGCGGGACCCGTCGGCGGATAATACCAGGAATAGGGAGAATTGGCAGGGTCGGGCGAGTGGCACATGCAGGAAGAGAGGAAAGATGAGATGCCCACCAGTCAGCTGAACGGGCTTGCTTTTATACCATGATGTGGACTGTGGAATGTGGAGGCCAAGATTGGAAAGGGGACATGGTGCTTTTGAAGACAAAGGAAGGAACGGACCGGTGGTGTAACGGCTGTAATGGCCGTAACCCTGGGAATGCGAGATGGTTCTACACAGCGATATCGCTCACGAGTGCGCTGGTTCAAGACTGTCCCCTCCAGAAAATTTGGTCTCCACAGTTTCTCGCGCCTTAAGGCGTGACCAAACTTGGAATAATTGATCCATGATTGGCCAGGGAAGCAATTCCGCATCCGACTGGATCTGCCGAATTAGTCACAGGAGATCAGGACACGTCGTCAGCCGCGCTGTGGGTCGCGCCGCTCGCAAACCTTTTTCGTGCCTACAGAAGTTGTCTACCAAGGTAACTAGGATGCAAGCCCTCACACTCGCAGCGAACGGTTGGGAAGGAGCCTGATGCACAACTAGAACAGCAGACACTCTGCAACGAGTGAGCGGTGCGACGCACGACTGCGTGGTCATATGTAGTTGCTTGCTTCAGCCATGGCAAAGAGTGCCACGCACACGCGACGAACGAGGGCAGAAATACGCATGTCCTAGAGGGCTGTGATAACAGTGACGAAGCCGCAGGACGGTGCCAGCGGTGACTCGCGCTGCTGAAGCCATACATAAAACGACCCAAACGACTCACCCGCACACAAAGCCACCCGACAAGCCCGTGAATCAATCAAGCGAATCTGGGCTAGAGCGAGTGATGGGTTTCAATGTGTGATTCACCAACGATGAGACGGACGCGTCGGGGACGTCCAGCGGCGACGAAGACGTTAGGACTGTGCCAAAGAAGCTGGAAAACGCGTTAGAGAACGCGAGTACGAACGCCTCGAGCAGGATGACTCACCCAAGGAGCTCAGGACGAGCCAGAGGCGAAGCGGTCATACTTGTATGGATGACCTACATCGAGCTGACCTATCGGGGAAACCTCGGCATCTTCTCACTCTGAATCCACCGCGCCTCGACGCCGTTCCCAAGTCTCAGTGCTCCTCCCTTGACATGTCCAATCCAAAACGCATCTGTCAGATCATCAAGGTAAAGTCTGCACATCCACGGCTAAGTTGAATGACATTGATCCGACCTGATCGACATCGAACATCGAACGCGCACATGGATCGATCAATGACCATGTACTCACACCTTGATGGACACGGATACAGCTCAAACCCGAGCGCGCAGAGGAGTACAAGGCTCTCCACGCAGCCGTCTGGCCCACCGTCCTCGCCACTCTCGCGCGTCACCACATTATCGACTACTCGATCCATCACTACCCGCCTCTCCAACTCCTCGTCGCCACGTACAAGTACACCGGCGACGACTACGACAAGGATATGGCGGCGATCGGGGCTGACGAGGAGACGCAGCGGTGGTGGAAGTTGACGGATGAGCTGCAGGAGAGCTTTAATGAGGGTGCGACGGGGAGTGGAGGGGACGTGCCGTGGTGGACGGTGAGTGTAAGAATCGGGGCGTTGTTGCGTACTAAGTGATATCGGTCGTCAGGATTTGGAGGAAGTGTTTCGGCTTGACTAACTCGGAGATGGAGATCTTCGATGAGCGTATTGCAGTCCGAGGACCGGTAGCTCAATACTATGGACTTTTGCATCATACCGTCGAGGCCTGGTGTTTAACTTCAGCGAGGTATATCCGAGATTTGGTTTCTCTAGATATATGCATTCGGACCATTCAACGTTCAACTTCCACTCCATCCACAGCCCGCACGTAATCCGCTTCCACGATTGTATCAAGTCCCGTTTCCTCGTCTACCCTCTCCGGTATACTCTCCGGATTGTTTTCCAGATTAAGAAGGCCACGTAGGACGAGCAGAGCTCCCAATTTGGACGATACCTTGTTCTCTTCCCTACACTTGGCGCTGTGGATACCTGTAGTCGATGTCGTGGTTGAGATCTAGACTGCGTCAAGGCATGAAAATAAAAGGACTTACAATTCGTGCAACCTTCCGAGCATGGACAGCGCTCAATAGCTTCGTGAGCTTTGCGCAAAATCTCAGCGGCTGCACGTGTGGAAGGTCACCGACACAGTCCACGGTTCGACAAAAACGCACGACTAAACTTACCATGATCAAACCCCTGCGCCGAAGCACCGCTCTTGCAGGCGTCATAAAACACAAGCCTGCGCACGCTTATTTGAGCAACACCTCCAACACGCGCCATCCTACCTTACCTCGCTGGCCGCTTCCGTTTCGACGCGGTGACTTTATACTCTTTCTCCGCAGCCTTGCACTCGGTCTTCAATTCTGCCGCCAGCGCAAACTGGTTCATCCATGCGTGACATGCAGAATGGATCGCTTCTGCCGGTCGCAGGCCTTTCGACCGCATGAGGGCCAGGATGGGCTTTGGGACGTCGAGCCAGAAGCCGGTACTTTGACGTTCCCAGGGAGGCGTATCGACGTCGACGACATCCAAGATGCACTTATTCCTGGATCGACGTGAGTCACTCACTGGGTGTGTGCGCGTGGGGGGTGGTTCATACCTGATTTTGTAAAAGCCTAACGGATCACGGATGTGCAGCCTGAGACGATAGGCCAATTAAAACGACTTACCGTACACGACTGTGACAACGTCCACACCTGGAAGCAAAATCGATCATGCACATGCAACATCTTCTCTGCACTTACGTCCGAAATATGCGAGATGCGGCGAGTCGGGGATCGCCCTGATGCGCCAGGTCTGTTTCGCGTCCACATCGCTATCGCGTTGTCGTCAACAGTCTTTTATAGACGCCGACAACGAACAACGCACGTAAAGTCCCTACAAGACACGTTAAACTTCAGGAATGCAAACGACGGGCGAACCAACCTCGGAGAAGTAATCCAGTTGACGTCTGCCCGAATGATCTTTGCCATCTTCGTATCGTGGCTCACCTCTTTCACCTAGCGACACCTGATCAGCCGCAGATGTCCCGAACCGCGTCGACTCACGATGAATGTCAGTCCTTGATGCATGAACTATGCGGCATATATGAGCGTCGGTGTATCGTCGAGACGAGATGACCATACCACACCTCCTTCGTACACCTCGAACAGCGCACGGGAGAACTCGATCTCTTCCAATATCTTTGGTATGTCCTTGGTGATATCCACCACCGTGTATTTGTCTTCCTCAACACCTCGTATGGAGACATGCCTGGAGGGATACGGCAAAAACTTGGGATGCGGATGGTACCTAGCCACACCAGACGTATCAAACCTGAGCCCCGGTTCGCCTCCCAATACCTTGAGATTCACTCACCAACCGTCTTTATCCCTGCACAGCTTGGTATCACACAGCTCGCCGAGCAACGGACCAAAATATACGTCGTCGTCCTCGCACAACGGCATTTCGTGTGCCGCACACTGCAGATGTGCCTCAAGGAGCACCTTGCTATCGAGATCGACCATGAGGTCGCTCATCGGCTTGGTAAATAGGTCATCTGGGTGCTGAACATAGTGCTGGTCGATGGGAAGGTTGTCTGCGACGAGGACCGCGAGCGAGTCACGCGCCCTGCGACCCGCTCGCCCGGCTTGTTGGCGCTGGCAAGAGGTGACAATCTTGCTCTAGGGATGCAGACAGGGCAAGGGACGCACGAAGTTTGCTATTCCATATGGAAATCCGAGCATGATGACAGCGTCCAGAACACCAATGTCGACCCCGAGTTCGAGAGCATTCGTTGCGACGATACCGAGAAGATGCCCGGAGAACGCTTCGTTCTCGATGCGTCGTCGGTCCTGTGAAGGTTTGTCAGCTTGACTGCGAGGCGACAATAGAGCAAAGGACCAACCTCTTGAGAGTAACCTGAAGCAAGGTGAATGAATTCACGGCACGTTGCTGAGACAGAGTTTGCCACGTACCCCCGCGATATGGCATAACTTTGGCAAGGACGTCCAGTCGACCCTCCGCACTCAGGTCTGCACGAAGCGTCTTCATCGCCTACCTCACGTCAGCAATCTCCAGCATAACAAATGCAACCACCCCTCACCAACTCGCACACTTTGCGGATCTAGAGTGAGCAACGCTTTAGCTCACGTCATTACATTAGAGTCCCAGCCAACCTACCTTGCAAAAGAGAATCACTCGAATGCCACGCTTCATCAAAAACCGCATCAATCCAGTCGCCTCCGATATCGAACTATGTCGTCCCAGCTTTGGTGCTTGTTCGTCTACAAACGGCGGGTCCCACACGATGTAGTCCTTGATCCCGGACGGAGCACCATCTTCAGTGACCTCCTCCACTTGCTGTGTGACAGAGCTTAGATCGCGGTGTGGGGTCGCGTCACGGCACGTACCTCGATGCCAAACAGACGTTTCATATGTTGTGCTGGTTTTGCGATCGTCGCACTGCAAGACACAAATATAACGTCTCGATCTTGCCCCCGCATGTTCCTTTAGAGGGACCAGACCAGCTCCTGGGTAACAGGTACTTACTGCCAATCGCAGAACAGACTCTTCGGAACCGCCGGACGACTTGTGCGACGTGACTTGAGAGGCATCAGGGTCAACGCCCGCAATCGAATCAGAAAGGAAGTACCTCCCAAACAGGTCGGAGTAGTAATGCAACTCGTCTACGGCCATGAGCTTGAGGTTCCCCAAAAAGCTGCGAGGCTATCGATCAGAATGAGGACCAGAGCATGATGAGACCACAAACGATCGCCAAAGTTCTTCGTGCGGCAATACGGATGCATGTATTGTGTCCTAGATGCAATTAGGTTTCAACCCTGTTCCATCTCACGTATCGCGTACAAAGTTGGTGAATATGACAGATGCACTCTCCCGAATTTCTGCCAACTATGTCGTCACCGCTATACACATGCAGAAAAGGCAGAAAGCAAACGAACCAGCTCTACGTTCCTGCGGTGTGTCGCCGTCATAGGTCGCTACTTTGATGAATCGAAGTCCCGGAGTAGACCACAGCAGCTGCTCTAATGCTGTCCGTTGGTCTTGTGCTAGAGCCTAGGGCAGGGAGGTTAACGAAGAATATACAGGATCCTTTTCAAACTTGCTTTGGTTGGGTATACAAAGATAGCGGTTGCCTTGGGATCCTCTTCCAACATCCTCAGAAGAGGGACCTATTTCCGTGTCAAATTGAAGACAAGAATTTCAAGAGCACAGAACACCCAAATACCTGGTATATAACACTCTTTCCGGAGGCAGTACTTGTTGAAACGATAACATGGCACTTTTTCGCGATCGAATTGATAGCAGCCGTCTGATGCAAATACAATGAATTGATCTTCCTCGCGTCACGCAGCGCTTGTTGCATCGTCTCAGAAAGTGGCTGGTCAAGGGTCCCTGCAGGAAACCTTCCGTTTGGACTCGAAACATTTAAAGCAAAGCCCAACCTACCTTGTCTCGCTTCTCTTGCTTCGAAAGTGCGGTGGTCGACAATCTGTCCTCTGTACCATTCCTGATCTCGGAGTTCCTGAATGACATCGTCGATGGAAGGTCGTTCCTCCGGACTCGGAATTGTCAAAACGTCGCGGGGCGGCGCAGCCCTGGTGAGGCTTTTAGATTTTGGGTTGACGGGAATGTGATCCCTAGCAGCAGCTTGGAGAAGGATAAACGGATCTTCGCCTACAGGCGTCGCAGCAAGAAGCCTGTAGAAACATTCCAAAGAAAGCGCAAGTATATCAAACAATTGACCTACTCATCTACGGCGTGCGTGAATCGTGCATCACGCTGTTCGATTAGTTTCTTCGTCTGAGCAGGTGTCATTGCAGGCGGAAGTGATACTCCAGTTCTACAGAATGGCATCTAACCCATCTTTGTGCATCAATATCAGATCAAACCCACCCAGATTTCTCCCTTTTTCCTCTTGAATTCTCTGCAAATTCGAGTACCAGAACGTGCTCCTCTTCCTCGACACCAGGAAGTTGGGATGAAGATGGTATGGAAAAGTTGGGGCTGTGGCGTCCGCCGCGTTGCTGTTGAGAGAGCGTTTCGGCGTGTATGCGTAGCTCATTGCGGGCTATGTACGCGAACTTGATGAGTTCGGGGAGAAGCGCTCTGATGCGTGTCAATGGGCATGGAAAGGGGAGTGAATTGGCGTCACGCACTTGAGTTCGGCGACTCTGGCGAGATCGAGTGGTCTGTTGGAATTGCGTGTGTCAGCAGGGATTGGTGGTAGGCCGATACATATCCAACCTTTTCAGCAGGCCTTCCACGGAGGAACGAATCACCGGAAATGTCGTTGCCATATGCTTTCTGGAAGACACGAATGCAAGGACAGTGTTGAGAGCCTAAGCCGTCGATACGGACTAAGCAACTGTAACTCCGGAACCTCGTCTTGTACCCAACGTACCCTGAAAACCTACATATCATCGCATCATCAGCGAGTTCCGGTGCTCCAAAACTGCGCACACCTTGGCAAGCTTCGAGGAAAACGTCTCAAGGTCAGCAACATGGAGACATTTAGCTTACACTCACGTCTTGAAAATATTCTGGCCAAGTAACGGGTTCCAAGCCCTGTTTCTGCTTCCCTTTGTCCTTGGCGGAGGTTCTCGGCTTTTTGGACAGCTGACCCGTGCTCGTGCTGGATGGGTCCTTGCGCTTCATGACTCTCTTCACCTTGTGGGCTGCAGACAACTGTTCAGTCGACGCGCTGAGAATCAGGAGGATATGACGTGACGATACGTGACGTGACTTGCATTACTGGTTGTTGTGACGCACGGACAACTTTCCATTCTTCTGGAGTCCACAATGACCTCCCTCATCGCCCGTGTCGTTCCCAAGTCATCTCTAAACCCCCACCGAGTCTGCCCACCCCCGCTCACCAAAAAGCAAGAAAAGACACTCAAAGAACCACTCATAAAGCTCATGCAGAAGCGACAAGAGGAGGCAGGCGCATCATGGCCGCAGAATCTACGCATTGAGCCTGTCATTTCGAGAAGAAAGATTGGGAATGCACCCAAGTCGTTGAGGTCGACGTTGAAAAAGATGTTGACAGAGCGGTGATAGCGTTGGGCACTCGTTTTTGTTTCGTCAATGTCTAGGTTGCATACAATATGTCTATTCCCATGTGCATTGGCTAACCTAGTGATCGCTGTAGATTTCCGACTCGCATGTTCGTCCGCACCCTTACGGTCTCCTGGCCACCCACGGAATGAATCCATACACGATATACTTCAGTCACCAATTAGCGTGGTCATGGAAAACATGTTACTCCTCGATAACACTGTCTCGCTCAGTTAGAATCAGCATGTTCTCCAGCAGCTTCCCTTCCTTCCACAAACACCTTTTCCAACAGTTGGTTGCACCGCTTACTGTACTGGCTGAATAAAGCATGACCTGCCTTCTCCCAACACTGATACTCGGCTTCAGGCATGCGACGCTTCAGGTTTGCACCTTCCGCGGCAAGAATGACCGTGTCCTCGGCGGCGCTGAGAATCAGGACTTTGGGCACAGAGGCAGAGACTTTGGCAAGTCGCTCTGGTGACATCCTATGGGTTATAAGTGCTGCCATCTGCCCTAGGGCACCCATGAGCGTCTGTGGTTTGGTGATTTCCATCATGCGACGGAAACGCTGCAGGGTGATTTAGGTTAGGAGTCACTCAGTGAGGCCGGAATACATACCTCGCGGTGAACCTCTCTGTTGGTCCGGCCTTCTGGATCGTCCTCTGCTAAAGAATCCAACCATTCCGTGGGGAACAGCGCTCCTTCAAGGAGTGTCATTTTCATCTCCGGGTCAAACATGGTGAGCATTCTGCGTTCAAGAGTCAGATAAGGCAAGATAAAACAAGTGGACGAAATGACCTGGCGAGACGAAGACCTCCAGACAACTGAAACACGTATGTCATTCCTTTCTGCCATAAATCATCCTGTATGCGCACATACCGAAGGCGTATTTGCCCAAGGGCCGCGACCGGCACGTGTGGCGAGGAGGCTGAGTGACATGATTCGGTTGGGGATACGGTATGCGAGTTCTGGAGAGGGGGTTAACTCATTCCATGAAGGGAATATAGATGAAATACCTTGGGCTATCATTCCACCCAAAGATACGCCGACGACATGCAAACTACGATCCTCTGTCCACTGGAGGTAATCGAGTAGACAGAGGGTATCTTCCGCCATCCCGCTTGTCCTGTAGGCGAGTCAATACCTCAGACTGACAAGAAACCGTGCACAAACGAATAGGGGCCACAAGGAGAGCCGCTCAAGCCAACACCGCGGTTGTCAAAGACGAGGGTGGTATACTGCTCGAGTTTGCTGAAATGTTCTACTTGGGGAAGCCAAGCAAAGGAGGTGTTGTTCATACTGTGGATGGAATGAGTCTGAAACGCGTGTGTCCGAGTCGGTGAAGCAGGACAGTTACCCCATGATGAAGATGATCTTCTGTGGACCGCTGCCGTGTACTTCAAAGTAGAGGGAGAAGGGTTCACGAGTGACTGGACACATGCCACGACGCGTGCATGTTTGTGGGTCGAATATAGACTGGAACTCTTGATCACCAAGGTTGGTCATGGTCGTGGTGGTTGTTTGAGATGAAGTGAATTCGGGCCCTACCGGGGTATCCGGGAGCAAAGAGGCTCGTGCCAATTGCCCATTGGGCTATGTCTTTTTCACGAGCCGTTGACAGCCCATATCATTGCGGAACCGAGGACGCCGTACAGGGGCACAAGTTATCTGTCACAGCACCTTTACATAATGTAGTCTGCACCCTCATAGAATACACAATTGGGTACACGATTTTCATTGTCTGCATGGACCTGTCGTCTGCGAGTTAGAACGAACTTTTGATACGAAGGTAATGCAATCACGTTCACTTGAGTGTCTGGTAGCTGAGTTTAGAATGCTAGCCGACCTCATCTATGCGAACCTGGCTCGATCGCCGTGTCATCGTCGTCCTCGAATTTGCTATTTTTTGAATTTGGCAGGCGACGTGATCAAGTTTATCATGAAATATCCTCGGCCTCGTCTCGGTGATGCTTGCGGCTCTGGATAGCAGACAGCCTGCTTGGCCTCGTTGGGGATTGTTGTTTTTGCCTGGTGTCACGAGCATTGCTGTTAATCCCCCCGCTACCATCGCTGACGTGCTTTTGTGGCGGGAAAGGACCATGTTTCTCAACATCTCACAGGTTATCTGCAGAACTGAATTTATACATTACATGTGCTTCGACTGGCGTGCTCATGGAACCTGGTTACCGTTATCATTCCTACTCAGGAGAGCCAGCATGCTTTCCAGCCGCTTCCTTTCCTTGCTCGAACACATTCTCCAACAGTTGGTTGCACCGCTTCCTATGCTGGGCGCATATAGCGTGACCTGTCTTCTCCCAACATTGAAACTCGGCTTCAGGCATGTGACGCTTCAAGTTTGCGCCTTCAGTGGCGGGAATGACCGTGTCCTCGGCGGCGCTGAGAATCAGGACTTTGGGCACAGAGGCAGAGACTTTGGCAAGTCGCTCTGGCGACATGCTATGAGTTATACCTGCTGCCATCTGCCCCAGGGCACCCATGAGTGTTTGTGGTTTGGTAAGTTGCACCCTGCGACGGAAGCGCTGTGGGGTGGATTAGGTTAGGAATCGCCCCGGTAAGAGTGGATTAGATACCTCGCGTTCCACCTCTCTGTTGGTTCGGCCCTCTGGATCGTCCTCTGCCAAAGAATCCAACCATTCATTGGGCAACATCATGTCCTCGAAGATTGGAAGTTTCTTCTCTGGGTCAGATATGGTGAGCAATCTGGGTTCAAGAGTCAGAGGCAACATAAAGCGAGTGGACTAAATGATGACCTCGCAAAAAGCAAACATCCAGACAGCTGAAATGCGTCGGACATTATCATTTCTTTCTGAGACAAAGCGTACTATATGCGCACATACCGAAGGGATGTTGGCCCAAGGGTTTCCACCAGCGCGTGTGGAGATGAGGCTGAGTGACATCATTCGGTTGGGGATACGGTATGCGAGTTCTGGGGAGGGAATGAGACATTCCATGACGGGGATATGGGTGAAGTACCTTGTGCGATCATTCCGCCCAAAGATATGCCGACGACATGCAGACTATGATCCTCTGTCCACTGGAGGTAATCGAGTAGACAAAGAATATCTTCCGCCATCCCGCTTGTCCTGTAGGCGAGTCAATACCTCGGACCGACAAGAACCGTGCACGAACGAATAGGGACCCCGAGGAGAGCCGCTCAAACCAACACCGCGGTTGTCAAAGACGAGGGTGGTATACTGCTCGAGTCTGCTGAAATGTTCTACTTGAGAAAGCCAAGCAAAGGAGCTGTTGTTCAAACTGCGGATGAAATGGGTTTCAGATCATACTTCGGTAAGGCTTGATGGTTACCCCATGATAAAGACGATCTTCTGTGGACCGCTGCCATGTACTTCAAAGTAGAGGGAGTGACTCTCGAATGGTTCACGTTGGTGACGGATCTGAGTGACTGGACACATGCCACGACGTGTGCATGTTTGTGGGTCGAATATAGACTGGAACTCTAAAGCTACTTCTTGGTCACCGAGGTTGGCCATGGTCGTGGTCATCGTGGTTGTGGACGTAAGTGAAAGCCCCTATAAACAGTTGAGTTGTTTCTGTACAAAACAAATGGCGTATGATTCTTGTGATATCCTCGCTATTACGGAACCTTAATTATTATTTTCCTCCTGAACGTTGAACCCCAACATGAAGCTACTGACTCGTAAGTTTCTTCAGCTTGTCCCTGCGACTTGTCTGACCGTTTTCGACCTCTAGATGGTTTACTTCCCCTCCTCATCTTCCCCTTCATCACCTTTACCGCCTTTCACCTCATTGTCTACCAATCCCTCTTCCAAAATGGCCTCCAATTCAAAATATCTGCCATATGCGAGCCCGACCTCGATCCGCATCCATATCGTCTCCCATACACCAGCATAACCAACGTCGACACATTGCTCTGCGGCATGGTCGTTTTCTTCCACGCCCTCATCGACACGGCATCCACTGCTTGCCTCGCAGTGCTCTTCCCTGCCCTCGGTATCGTCGCACTAATCCCCTTCCTCGAAGCCGCACGCGACCGCCATCCATTCGTCCTCCGCATGCCCACCGCCATTGGTGTCCTCATCCAACTTGCCTCCGCGGGTGTCATCATGCCCCTTTATGCCCTCCTCTTCGTCATCACACACACCGCGTCCCTCCGGCCCAGCACCACCTCCACCAGCCCCCCTTCGAGAATTAACCAAGGTAACGCAGAAGCCCTCCTCTTTGGCCTCATTCTTGGCTATATCCTCCCCACCATCCTCATGCTCTCTTTCGCTCGTCCCACTGTGACTGCTGCCTGGCAGGGGTTTCCTCTCCTCATTGCTCTCGCTATCGTGGTACACAAGATCATCCGTCCCCCCTCACGTCACGTCCAGTCCGGTCACCCTACGGTCGTAGTCACCCTCGCTTTATCCTTTGTACTATCTGCAGTCCTCCACATGGTCTACGTCTGGCCCGTTCTTATCGACACTGCCGCGCTGCAAACACTATTCGTGCCGGTCGTGGACGTGTCTGATCCAGCAGCGACGTCCTTGGCAGACGGTGTTCTCGAGTTTATCAAGTGGGATTTCATCTTTGGCGTCGGCTCGATGGTGCTTGCGACATTTTGGATGGCAGACAGCCTGCTCAGTCTCGCTGGGATCATTGTTTGGTATGGCATTGCCAACATCGCTGTTGGCCCCGCTGCTGCCATCGCTGGTGTCCTTTTGTGGCGGGAAAGACGACTCAATGCAGAGAGTCAAGTGGAGAAGGTCCCACAAAAGATGGAATAGTATATCTCTATCATGTATCCTGCTGTTCCAATGTAAAAGTGTAAGCGACATCTGATATGTCTGCTATGACGTGACAGCGTCAGCAAACTTGTTCTCCTCTCCATCTCCATAATATACTCTTCAGCAACTCGACATCCACGCGACCTCGCAACACAGTGCATGAAGCGCGCCTTCAGGAAGAGGCAAATCCGTCTCGGGTAGAGAAAGTGACCATGTTGGGAATACGATGTGCTCGAAACGCCTCGCGGGCGACGTGTGTACGGTACGTATGTGGACGACCCTGAAGGTTGAAGGTTGAACAATTGACAATCAACAGATCTGTCGCGCCAGTGCACGGGACAGGACGCGAGCGACGTTACCTCGACGGGTTTGAGCCACATGTAAAGGTCACAACAAAGAGTCGACGGTGACAAATGTCGTCCATCAATATGACATTTTCGAGACGGTGAGTGTGGTTTCCCGCCAATCGTGGCATGATATATATATCGGTATCGGTGAACATGGACAAGATCACCCACTTGGTGGCAGCGCGGGACTGCGACCACTCAGAAACAACAAAGCATCAGGGCGATCATGGAACACCAGACCTACTTTTTGATCATGGTCGTTGACGTTGGCACGTACATGATGATTCATATTGATCGCTGCCGGAATGAAGTGCGCAGCTCGGACGTACGCAATACCACCGTGATCGATGCTGCGCTTACCGGTGATCATGCAGCAGTAATCGGTGCGATGCAACGCCTGTTCGAATTTCAAAAGGGTCAATCAAAAAATCAAATCTTGACGAGGCTGGCAAGAGAAATGTACTGCGTCCTTGGCCATGCGATGATCCAACTGACCCCCTTGCCCGAGCTGAGCTGGACGTCGTCCGCCGCTGTCGATATCTTTTGCTGGACGCGTCGTTGGCCATTGCCATCGGGGGCTAGGCACAACAAGTGGCCGAGGGGTGGGGTTCAAGGCCAAGTACCACGGCCTCGAGCGCGAGACATGCATTGTGTAACTCCCTGTCATGTTCTGGAAAAGGATTGGGATCAAGGACGTCGGATACATGCAAGTTGGTGGTGGCCAGGAGGTTAAACGTGAACGTGAACGAGTTTGAAATAGTATTACAGAAAGATGGCAATGCACAACTTCTACAGGTGAACACAAGAAAAAAACAAAGTAGTCGATGTAATGCCAAAACAAACACGCTCCAAGATGATCTCAACGCTCACCGCTTCCCATTCGCCTTACCCTTGGCACCACCCTTTGCAGGAGCAGTTCCCTTTTTCTTCTTCGGTCTATCGTCATCCGAATCGTCCGACTCCCCTCGCACCTTGACACCATCTGCCCGTTTCGAATCCGCTGCAACACAAACCACGGACGCCCGTCAGTACAAACCCATATCAACACGATTAGAAATACGTACATTTGGCAGCCTTGCGCTCGAGCTCGTCCCAGTCATCCCCTTCGTCACTCACATCGTCGTACGATGCACTCCCGGAATCCTCGCTCGCATCCGACCCATCATACGCACTCGCCTCCTCACCGCTCTCTTCAGAGACGAGATCCTCTGGGTCTGCCTCGAACTCGGACTCGGTGTCGGATTCCTCCTCCGCGTCGCTCTGCCATGTACTCAGTGTGGGAAACGGTCCAAAGGAAGAAATAAGAACCGTACCTCTGCACCGCCACCACCGAGGAAACTCCATCCGCCTTGCTGGAAGAAATCATGTGGATTCTCGTTGATCGTCTTCATAATTGGTCCCCAGTTCAAGTTGACAGGCCCCTCGCTCAATGGAATGTCAACAGAGCTAGACACATCACACCGCGCAGAGATCAGTAAATACACAAGCACGGCTTTAGAGAACAACGCACTCGAGCCAATTCTTGACGTCATCCAGTTGCGCGCTCGGTATCGAGTTGATGTGAAGCGGGGTTTTTGTAAAGTCTTTGAAAACGAGGACGAGGTCAAATTGTTTCAATGTGAACTGGACACGTTCCAAGGATGCAATTTCAATCTCGTTGAGAGTGACCACGAGGAATGGAGTGTCAATGAGGTGTACGAGACATTCGGTGGTGGGTTGTAACCGAACGTTGGTTCGGAAAGGGACACCCTCAAAGGACAACTCTCGGAAAGGAATGTCAACCTCGACGGTTTCTCCGGTCTGTTCACAATTCAGTCAGGGTCCGGTAGAGAGCGAGTCGGGACAGCGTACCGAAGTCGAAGCAGCCTCCGCAACTCGCTCCGCAAACAGCTTGAACTCTTTGTTGAGCATTTGCCTCCGTCTCCGTTCTTGTTGTTCCATTTCGATCTCATCCTCGTCACCATAACGGTGCTTTCGTTTTCTGTTACCCGTTTCATCAAACTGAACGTCGGATGCCTCGCGGAAGAATTGGATATCCTAGGTCACGCGCGATGAGGACGATAGATGGACAGGGTAGCGACTGTCACTCACGTGTGCCTTCTTCTTTCCAATCATGATGGGTGCCCTGAGATGAATATGAACGATAACCAGCAACTCCTTGTCACACGGTTGGAAGAACAGATGCTTGATATTTCCAAACAACACGTCTGCCCAAACATGATCAGCCAAGCCATGTGCGTGCCATCCGCTCTCAACCTACCAATTTTTTGGGAGCCCATAGGCGATTGGTATCGCAAACCGTTTTGGTGAATCTCGACCTCGCCTGGTAACCGTTTCCCGTCGAGAGCAGGTCGTACGAACACCTCAGGGAGCTTGTGAGGTCTCCTGCCTTTAATCTCTACTAGGACGTCTTGCTCAATCACATCTGCCATCTCCTTCTTTTGCTGCTCCCGCTTATTGACCTCTTTCTTCAAGTCCGTAATCTGTTTCGAGATTTGGTCAAAGCGGTGACCGTCTAGGGAACGGTAGGTGACGGAGCGGACGAAGGTCGCGTCAGGATCCTCAAAGGGCTAGGTGTTGAAGGACGTGTTAGTTTGGCACAAGGCACGGAGAAATAGAGCACATACAGTCTCATCCTTCTTTCCAGCAAGTTGACCAGGCGTCTGGAAATTGATGCGAAGGTACGTGTAGTCGCCCTCGTCGTTTTTACTAGCGTTTTTTATGGTGTTGATATGGAAGGGTACTGCAAACCCGTGCATAGGCAGGATAATGGTTTGGGCTTTGCGATCAACGAATATCTTGAATCGTCTCAATATGAACGTTCAAGGGCCGTTGCGCATGAGATCACTCACCCGCAAGGTCTCCGCCTCTTTTGGTAACGCGCCTTCACCCTTGTAGCTCTGGAACCGTTTCCAGCCTTTTCCTTCCTTCTCACCCAACCCACCTCCTTCCTCTGAGTACTTGGAAAGACCGGCGGCTTGTAAGCCTGTATGCAAGTCTACTTGATGTTCCTTGATTCTGGCGGCCGTCGTCTGCAGCACTTCCTCTTGAGCAGCACTGCGCGTCTTGTTGCGTAATACTTTTCCGCCAACGGTCTTGTTCTTTACAGGCGAACCATTGACAATAGGCTTCGCTGGGGGTGCCTTGGCAACCTTTGATGGCTTTTCGTCTTCATCCTCGGCTGTGTTTAGGAAGAAGAGTGTGTCTTTTGATAATTTGACACCATCTGTGAGGAATACCGCCCTGTCGGGGCCGATTCGGACGGTATCGACGAGGTGCAATGCGTACCTACCACGAACACGTTATACAACATGACGTCGGAAATGATAGAGGACCCACTTTTTTCCAGATTCGTCCATGAGGTCGGAAAATCCCAGCACCAAATTGAACACCATGTTCGTCTTGAGTTGGCGCCCGTTCTTGAGTGAGAGAACATACGCCGAGTCCCTGAACTCGATACCAATCTACGATGCAGTCAACTTCCCATAACCTTGCGAAAAACTGAGCAATGTGGACGTACTCCCGAGCCCAGGTTCTTGACAAAGTTTTTCTCCAGGTCTGGCTTCTTCTCCCTGATATACTCCGCGGCAAATTGGTACATATCGCGTAGCGTCTTTCCATCCTTCATTTCTCGGATGACCTCGGACTGTAGGGAGACCAAGAGGTTGTAAATCTCTTCTTGTTCCTGTGGTAGAGTCAAGCACTGCTACGAGTGAGGCAGAGATACACACTGACCTTTGAAGGGTCGACGATGATACTACGCCCAAGGTTTGCACAATAACCCTTATAGCGCAACCCAACGGCGATAAGGAACACACCCTTGTGAGCGATGTGGTCCATTGACGATTCGGCAGTCGAGCGAAGGTCATAGCCAGTACTTGTGGACCGAGATTGGATAATGGGAGTGTAACAGAACTCTGTCGCCCCCCAGTCGACCTGGATGTGATCTCATGAGCACTACATGGACAGGCACGGAAAGAATGAGAACACACGTCGCTCAGCCCACGTCCCTTGCTCCACACCTTCATATCGGGTCCTTTTGCACCTTCTCCATCCCCTGTCCCTATTCGTGACTCGATTTGCCCAGCGAACTGTTCGTGCGTGATCTTGGCTTCTTTGTCTAGGATCGTCTCGAGCTTGAGCACGATGTGGTGAATAAGTAGCGTCGAGGTCAGGTTCGCAGCTGTGCGGATGATTTTCTGCCAGAGCAATGTGAGAACCCACACATCACATTGTATCAATGGTAAAACTCACAAGTTCGTCCTCGTCCTTGACCGCCAATGTAGTTGATAGTGCCGGGGCCATGTCAACCTGTTCAGGTTTATTCGCCAGCTTATCAATACCCTGATTCCATTCATTGATCAATTTTCCATTGTACGTTTCTTTGACGAGGGTGGCAACACGCGTGTACTTTGAATACGCCTCAATGAACTTGGGGACGGCGTCTGACGGCGCTTCCTTGGCCTTGGCCTGAACCAAGATCTCAATTGGCACCGGCGGGTTCCCGTCCTTTATTTGCTGCAACACTTTGGCTAGGGACATTGCAAACGCGTGTTAGGATGACAACGCGGCGGATCCAGGCTCAGCGCATACCTTTAGTGGCCGAACAGAGAATGAGCATTTTCTGCTTGTCGAACAGCAAGAACGTGGAGGGGAACTCGTAGCCTAGTAACCATGTCTGTGAGGGCGTATCGAGTTAGTTGACACTGCGCAGGTGGACTACGTCCAACTTACCTGGAAGGCCGTGCCTTTTCGTATGGGCTCATCTTCAGCGGCAGGATCCCCGGAAAGCAGCAGGAGCGCATCCACGTTCGCTATTGAGCCCATGTCGTCGTTGACGGTGGCATTCTGCAAAAACGGACCGCGATTGACAGTTATGCGCACAAAACCACCAACATACGCACGTTCCAGCCATCGTAGATACTCTTTAAGCGAGCGTTGATGAGCGTCTTGTTGAGTTGTACAGTCATGATGTCCAGGCGGTGTGTGGTAGCGACAAGAGCGGTCGGGGACACGAACAAAGACGTGTAGCGCGCTGCTGGCTAGAAATTTACAAACGCGTTCATCAGAGGGCGTGCATTAGTCAGCACCGTCACTTGTTTCTTGTCTCCTTCCACATTCATCTCCAGCCATGTCAGAACGAAAAGGTATGTCTTTTCGACGGTTTGTGGACAGCGTTTGCTGACGATCTTGTAGTATTGAACAAGTACTTCCCCCCGGACTTTGACCCTTCGCTTATCCCGCGCAGAAGGGGGCCCAAGAACTCGCAGCAAGTCGTCCGTCTCATGGCCCCATTTTCGATGTGAGTACTGCCCATCGCTCGCCTATATCATCCTACTGATAGAATATCCAGGCGATGTAATACCTGTGGAGAGTACATCTACAAAGGTAAAAAGTTCAATGCCCGTAAAGAGACTGTCGACGGAGAAGATTACTATGGCATCAAGATCTTTCGATTCTACATCAAGTGGTGAGTACTATCGTATCCATCATCCTCGATACACTGTTGACCGTCTCTACAGTACCCTGTGTTCTGCAGAAATCACATTCAAGACAGACCCAAAGAACACCGACTATACAGCGGAGCACGGTGCATCGCGTAACTTTGAGCCATGGAGGGATGAAAAGCAAGTCGAGGAGGACGACCGTCTCGCACGAATGGAAGAAGAAGAGAATAACCCCATGAAAGCGCTCGAGAACAGAACAGTCGACGCGAAACGCGAGATGGACATCCTCGATGCCCTCCAAGATATCCGTGCCAGGAATGCTAGAAACGAGCGGGTTGGACATGCTGTTGATTTGGTTGCGCGCATACGAGCAGAAGATTTAGAGACGGAAGAAGATCAGCGGCGGAGAGAAGAGGAGGAGGAAGACGAGAAACTCGTACAAGAGGTATTCTCAAAGGTGTCTATACCCGCTCCGCCAGCCGGTCAGTCGTCGAGTTCACAACCCGAAGCATCGACATCACAACCCGTCACCCTCAAACGCAAAGCAGGAGAGATAGAGCCCGACCTCTACAGCCTGCTCCCAGAGTCCACGCGGGGGCTGATCGACTCAAAAGCCACCACCTCAGTTGCATCACTGGCCAAGAAACCCAAGCCCGATTTGAAATCCAAGCTGGGCATCAAGGTCGCAAAGAAGGGCAAAGTTGCTGTATAGCAGGTTCTTATTTATATATCTATCACCGCTGTAATACTCATGTGATGTAAGTGTACATCGGACACCTAGTTGCGTAGATCAACCACGATCGCTGATCCAGTCCTCAGAACGGCCGCATTGACGGACACACGAGACAATTCCGTGCCTCCTACTTTGTCGACGCGTGATCCCGCAGCTTCGTGGATGTGACCAAAGACATGCAACTGACACTGTTTCAGATCGTTCAATTTGGACAAGAGCACTTGGCATCCTGCATTCTTTCCTCTCTTTGTCGTGTCGAGCGTTCCGTATGGCGGCGTATGGGTGATGAGAATCTCAGTATCATTGGGTATCCTGCTGTATATTGCTGGAGGGGGGTCATCGTGAGATGAGGCGTGCGCGTATGCACAAGCATACCTTGGGCTTCTGCCACAGATTCGTACTGGAAAGCACCCTGACCATAGAGCGGGGATCCCTTGACGAGAGTCTATGAACATAGGGTATCACTCTTGGGAGAACAGAGACTCACTGGTGATCCGTACACCTTCCATACTCTTCCCGTCGGTGCGGTGAAGTGCAGGGGCTCATGCTCGAGGTAATGCAACCCGAAACGCAATTGGCTACGCATGTACGCCCGGGTCTCTTCGATGACCTTGGTATCACGTTGTTAGTTTCCCTCGAGACACAGCTAGACAATAGTGAGACAAACGTTTGGATCAAAGCCCCAACCGTATTCGCCCCACTTTCGATCTAGGCACATCTGCCAGCGACATTCAGAACCGACATCCTCGCTACAGTCAACGTCGTTGCACGTACATCATGATTCCCAGCGACGACGCTACGAGTTGGTGATCATAAGCAGCGCGCACAGCAACTAGGAAACAACTAGGACACTCACATCTTCACAGGGTGATCGAACGACTTGAGCCACTCGATGGTCGTCACCAGCTGTGACGACTCTCCCATACTGCTCAGATCGCCACCGTGCAACAGCACGTCCCCAGACGGGACGCGGTACGTGCGTGAGTGGGTATCTGAGATGCAGACGAAACGGGTCCAGCCGGGTCCAGGGTGGGGAGGGAGTTGGGTTCCCTCGACGTCGACATGGATGGCGTAGTCTGGGTGTTGGCCATTGCGATGGTCAGTCATGTCTTAAAAGGTGTGGTATGAAGGAGTCTGGGAACCGCGGTATCCACAGCATCATGATCCTGTACGAGTCCCTGTGATGACTCTAGTCTCTACATTCACACATCGTCCACGCTACCACCCAGATCAAGGTCCCTCAGAATAAACACCGCTTCCTCTACACGCATCTCCAACACGCTCAACATCTCCCGTTTCCGCTCCCATTCTGCCAGCACCTCGCGTTCCATGCGTGTCAAGAGATTCACGTCTTCAGCAACGTCTGTCCGCTCCCGTTTCAGCAGGACGGCCTTGACGTTGAGTTCTTCCTGCTCCGCTTGTCGACGCACGCCAATGTTGAAGAGTGTCTTGTAAAAACTTGCAAGGAGTGCCGAGTACGCTTTCGCCAAGTCAACGTGCCTACAACCAACCCCCTGAGCAAGCGAGTATCCTTGTGTCCAGGATGACCCACCAGAGATAAAACGTGCGTGTTGGATTGCGGTCTGCGCTCCTCGGAACTTCCTGCGTCGATATCAAAAAGTCGGAAGAGAGCGCGGACAATAGCGGCCGGACGTCCTTGTTGGCCATCATAGCCACCTTGGCGATCTACACCCAAGAAGGCGTCAACATGCCCTCATTCTCGGCCGAGTGGGACCACTCACATGTTTCTCGTCCATCTTCCCCACGTCCAACAACAATCTGACGATCCGTACACCATCGTCCCCATGTCGCTCCCTCGTCACAGCCTCTAATACACGTCTCCTCATCCGCTTGCTAATGGTATCAAACTCAACGCTGATCTTGTTGTCACCGAGACTAACATAAGACGCCGCCTTGCCAGCCGGTGTCGGGTTATCTGCACACGCCAAGAGGCCAAGGTAGTCTTTTATTAGGGAGGAGTTTGAAGGCTTTTTGGAGGTAGTGGCAAGTCCTGCGCTGAGGTTCTCGTCGTCTGGAAGGTGCATCCCAATGGCAGCAGTAGAAGTGGGGTCTTGAGGCGAAAATAAGATCGATCTCGATACTTAAACACACAGGTAGACCAACATACCTGATCGTATCTCAAAATTGGATTTTTGTTTCGGCTCCGTCGCTTTGAGAGTGGCACTCATAACCAGAGCGGCACTGCGGTTAAACCGTTCCTCGACGGCAGTCTCGATGAGCTACGTCTACTCCATCAACTTGAGATCGGGCATGTTCTTTCGCGAGATCATACCTTGTTGCGAACATGGATGTTGAACTTGTCAAAGTTGACCCGAAAGTAGACCCTGTCCTACAAGCACTAAGAACGCATGCTGGGAAGACAACGAAGCCCTTACATCCACCACATCCTCCCCCACCTTGTTTTTCTGCCAAGCAAACCTTCAATCTCCACGAAGCGACGCACAGGACGATGACATCCCTACCTTGGACGACCGTCCACTCGGCTGTTCTTTCATTCTCCGTTTCTAAACCGACCGATCAATCCTTGTCCACACTAGTACACATCCCAAAAAGAAAAACCCACCAATCCGACTTTTTCCGCCTCCTTCTCCTCCCTCCTCAGCCTCGTCTCAGCCGTCACCTTGGCCTCCCGCAGCTCCTTGGCAGTCGGAAACCCCGTCATCTTGGCCTTTTCTTCACCCTCGTATTTTATCCGTTTGTCCCGTGGTGAATTGTGTGAGAGAATCGTGGATGGTTTGAGATAGGATTCGGAGACGAGCTTGTACAGCGACTGTACATACATGCTGGCACCTGTGCGGAACCGGAATTCCCCGTCAGCGCGTCGACATGACGCCGAGGGAGAACGCACTTTTGGGGTCGTATCGAGACAGTCGGGAGATGATATCTGGTGGTCGAAGCTTTCCGTGATCTAACATGACCTGTACGATTTCTGCACTCTGACAGTACGAAACGGGAAATACAAAAGAGTACACGCATGACGCTGATGAGTCTCGTGAGGGTGAACGGAACAGACGAGACGTACCGTCCGGCCAAACAGACTCTCCGCCAACCACACGTACCGCCCAAACCTCAGCCGCAAGAGACATTCGAGCGTATTGAACTCGAGCATCTCGCCTTCGTCGTCCGTATGGGCATGCCAGAGAATGTTGTGTTGTATGAGCACGATGATGGATGCGCGCACGGTTCGTGACTTCATTCCGGTGAAACGGACGAGTTGTAGGAGGGAGAGCCGACCTCGGGTCAGCAGTGTGGACGCGACTAACTAGCAGACGAATGAGGACCAGGGTGAATACTTGGCACATGGATGCTTACTGCTGTGAGAGGGCCGAAATGTGTGTCTATGATCTGCGTGCACAGACGGCAAGTGTCTGCGTCGGCCATACGTGGTAGAGAAGTCAAGTTAGAGTGACATCAGATCGTAGATTACACTTGACTCAGTTTTATTTTATAAACTCGGCAATCGCCAAAGACGAAACTTCACGGATGGTACATGTACTGTATTTACTTTCCAACAAAACGTAGTGATACTCTGATACCACCTCGTCGTGTTCGAACTTCGTATTATACCAGTCCAAATATCCTTCGATTTTATGCTGAAAAGGTCAGTCATGCAAAATGGAACAATGAGAAATGCAAATAGTGGAACCTGATTGGCAAGGCGCCACGCGGAAAAATAATGAGGGAGAAAAGTACTTGACCTTGATCGTGAATGCTTGATGTATGCGAGGGTGTGGAGGGAGGAAATACGGGGACGAAGATAATAAGTTACCACTGCACGCGAATGCGACGGTGCAGTGTGCAACGACAAACACAGCGCTGACTGAGGCGGTCTGCCACATCATTGAACACGCGGCCGTTTCGAGCCTACAGAAACGTTCAGTACGGAATACAGCGTAAACAAATACGGCATACCTGGTGAATTGTGGGGATCTTCCACGTATGCGGCCTCACTAGGATCCACCTCGTCATAGTTTCTTTTCGATGACGCTTTGCTCGAAAGGGTGACAGAGCTTTCATTCGAGGCAGCGTCTGGATCTATCCAGTCTTCCTCATCCTCCCCTTCGGCGTCTTCGTCATCCCATTCATCCCACGTCGATTCTTGCTGAAGACTGGCTTCAACACTACTTTCCTGTCCGTTCTGTTCAACATTGAATGTTTGGTCAAATTCAGTATCTATGATGTCCTTGTGAGCGGAAACCCGAGAAAAAGATCAACGACATCATACCAGCTTCACGTTCCAATACCGAAACAAAGTTGGAATCAGACTCATCAACTTGTGAGAATATTTTCTCCCGGGCCGTTTCTGGCTCATGATTACCTAATGTTTGCTCTGCTAATACACCTCATCAGCGAACGTACTGAACTGAAGAAGCATACTTACTTTCGATGATTTGCTTCATGGACTCGCTGGTTGCGAGTTCTTCACCGCTCGGGTTCGAGTCATCTTGTTTGGCTGAAAATGCGGGAATCAATAACATCAAGGAAGCCACAACGCATTGACGTACCAGTATCGGTGACCTTGTCAGTGGGCTCGTTCGGTTCAGGTTCAAGGACTGCGCGAGTAGGGACTGGGGTGACCGTCGATTTGTCCTCTTCATCCTCGTCCGAACCGAGAAGGATAACCTGGGGTTCGTCCACTGCAGTCGACGTATCTTGCTCTCCTTCTTCCTCATAATGTGGAGGATCACCGTACTGAACAGAGGAGGCTCCACCGGCTCGCTCTGGAAGATCCTCACCGTATCGTTCATCGCACTCCTCCGGCTGAACGTAATCCAAATATTCAGACTGCTCGCCTCCAAATTCAGATCCATGCCCAGTAACCGTTGCTACGGCAACAGTGTCTTCTGCTGCTGTATCGTGAACCTGGTCAGCATCCAAACTTTCGGATTTGGCAGATTCGTCTTCGTCGCCGGCATTGGTACCCTCGTAATCGTCTTCATCCTGGAGAGCACATGCTGCTTCCTCAGCAACTTTGCGATACTCAGCCGCGGGTTCCTGAGTACCGGACGTGTTCTCTTCTGGAGCTTCTTCAGTCGATTCGACAAGATATGCGGGTTCTTTCACTAATTCTTCAAGTTCTGCGGTAGGTGCAACCTCCGGACCCTCAGAAACGATCGAGGCTTGTGTGGCGGAGTGATTGATTACTTCCTCTTGTTGAGGAAGATGTCGTTCTTCACCTGTGTCATACTCTTCGTGATGTTCTGTTTAAACAAATGTAAGCTATCAGGGAGTAGCGACGAAAGGCACGACAAACCTTCGTCGTGTTCTCCTTCCCCTGCTTCAGCAGTCATGTTCAGCCGCTGAATGCGCTCCTGAAGTGCGTAGTATCGAATGATAAATCGCGGGACATTAGCGCGAAGGAGAAGTCGAAGAGGTCCTGCAAAGTTAGATCCATCGTGCAAAATGTCGAGATCATGTAAAGTGATTTCACGTGAATGCAAGTTGTCCTGCATAAAGGTTAGAAAATGAGCAATGTTCCAATCAAAGATACTACTAACCTCAGAAACTGCCAACTGTAGATCGTAGGCGTCAAGGAAAAGTTCACCTTCGAAGCTATGAGGAATGCGAGAAAGTAAGGCTTCATCCTGGCGTAACGCCTCAAAGACGTTACTCAGAGATTCGTAGTATAACGTAGGCCGATCCTCGAGAAGTAACGAATAAGCTTCCCTGTTGCCGTGGGGCTCCCCTGTGGATTCGCCCTCCACATCAGGTTGATTGAACAATACAAATTCTGGCTGGGCCAGATCGGCGATGGACAGTAAAACAGCAGGGGGAGGATCGATATAAACACCATCCGAGATATGGAGGGGATCAACGGCGTCCCCATCCGTCGCTGGCGCCTGATCTACGGCTCTTTTGTCCTGGATCATAGGACCGTTGTCGTATGCTTCCTCAGCACTTGTAAGGGGTGCTGACTCAGCAATTGGTGGCTCAGGAGTTTCGTGCTGAGCCTCCCCCAAGTTAGCAGGAGGCTCCTCAGCCACAGGGTGAACGGGGACGCGGTGTTCCGCCTCATCAGCTGCGTCCGCAGGAGCCGGCGTTTCAAACGGCCGCTCGTTGGCACGGGCAGTCTCGCCTAGCTGCTCGTGGGACTCACTGACGGGAAGCGTACTTTCGGCGGGAGTGGCGGTCGGATGGAACGGCTCTAGAGACACTGCTTCTGAAGAAGCACCTTCCTCTGACGCTAAGGGCTCCACGTGGGGAATGTCAGCCGCCAGGTGTTCAAGGGGAGCGGGGTGCACCTCCGACCCTGGCTCGTCCAGCAACTCGGGGAGAGTGGCGTGCTCTGAAAAAGCTGGCGTCGACGAAGTCGGGTGTTCAGAGTCAATGGGAACGTCGACGGATGGTTGTAAGGGCTCGGGAGCGGGAAGGGGAGAAGGTGCATGTGACGCGTCGTAGACCTCAATGTCTAGTAATTCGTCCCCGTGCGAACGAGGATATTCAGCGGTTTCGTCGGCCATCTCGTATTCTGCATCATCGTCGACGTATTCCTCCATGTCCACCTCTACGCTGGCGTGTTCTCCGTAAGTAGAGACTGAAAGCTGGCCATCGTGGTCCATCAGTGCTTCTGCGAAAAATTCTGCGGAACCTGTAATATGCATTGGGACATCAGGATCTGAAGAGAAGTCAAGCATTTGTGCATCGTATGCCTCGATCGATGGGGAGGCCGACATTATGGTTGCAACGGAGAGATGCACAGAGTCGCGGAACAAGGAAGCTCGGCGTTTCCCATACGTTTTATCAGGCCTTAGGGCAAGTCCCTCAAATTTGGTCCGTGCAGATCACGTGTTATGACACACCACCAGCTCACCGACGTCGACAGCGACGGCGTCCAAGTTGCAACATGGCTGGTCAAGGTTCCCATGCTGCAGATGTCGAGTTTCTTGTGCGACGGTCCATGACCAAGGGGTACCAGCTTTTCTCCCTGCTCACCCCGCCAGCCTATGTGGCGTTCGTACTCGCGCGCAAAGGTCGAGCTCAGTTCAGCATAAATCGCTTCCTACGTGCAACTTGGGTTGGAGGAGCAGTCGGTAGGCCTCTTCCCAGCCCACTTGTGCCTCCTCGTTTAGACTCGTTCAGGATGTGCGGCTGGCGGAGGGTTCGAGTATGTCCGTTCCGCTTACTCCAGTGAGATCACCGTCAGAAATAGGCACATCCGTAGTGCCTATGATGTACGTTTTCCTTTCAACCTGTATGGGTCGCACTCAGCTGCTTATTTGTAGACCGCGTCACTGCGAGGGGATGACCATTCCACCATTGGTGCCTTGCTCTTCGCTGTCCTCACTCCCGCCGTATTTTGGAGGAGGGCAAGCACGATAAACTGTGAGTAGGGTCCGGCTTCCACCAAATACAACCAGTTCACATTTGTTTTCAAGTGGTGTTAGGTGGCGCTGGCATTGGTTCTTCCATTGGTGTCCTGACGCACTACGGTCGCGCCCTGACGGGAGACTCACCGCCACCAGTCGAAGTCCCTGAGGTCACCATTTCTTCACCATAATGGTGAAGATTTCCCTTTGGCAGTGACATGGCGTGAGTGGCATTGCAGACTCACACGTCAGTCAGATGGGAAACACTACGTTGTACATAACTGTGCATTCGACTAATTCCTAGCCACGTCTTTAAATCTCCCATCCACGACTGGATGGATTACAAGTAGATCCTCCTTGTAGGTCTTCTCATGACCATTCTTGCCATCATTCCCTCGTCGCACTTTCTTTCCATCATAGCAATCAACACCACTCATATGCTCTCGTGCGGTGATATTGAAATGATCCTGATAGTGCATGCGAGAGCGTCGTTCTCTATGCTCGAGCTCTCGTCCGACGACATCAACCGTCTCTGAGTGAAGGTGATCTATCTTTTGTTCCTTCTCGCGTAAACGGATCATCTTGTTGACGTAGTGCACCCCTGTCAACGCAATCGTGAAATGTCCACCGCTTCGCTCCGCATACCAATACCCACCGAGTAAGTACTTCCGGACGAGACTGCTCATGAGTTGCCCATCTTCATCGTCGACGAGATACTTGTGGCCGGGGAGAGTCGTGTACCCATCATGCCCGGAAGCCAAGTACTCCCTCGTTACGATCTTGTATGTCCGCCCGTTCTTCTCCCTCTTGATAATTTCACCGTCCACGAGGACAGGGGTTCCTAAACCAGGACTCTGGCCCGAGCTTTCTGACGGTGTCCCTGGTGCCTCCTGTAAGAGACAAACTCCAAGCACACGTTGACCAGGCGGGCGACGAGAATCCCAAGACACGCGAAAGCCAGATATGACAGGGAATCGTCTAAAAAGTACTGGTCAGTTGGAATCAGCCAGGACATGGAGTGTCCCCTTGCCCTTCTTGTGCTGGGTATTTGGACAAGCCTTCCTCGAGTGCATTCCACAGGGATTCCCCGTCTAGCTCAAGTACAACTGTGGGGTCATCAAAGGGTAATATCTCCAGGATATTCCCCAGGGTAACTACCCCTTCGAGGCCATTTCAACGAATGGATAGTCGCTCTCTAAAGTTTCATACCTGGGGGATAGACCGAGTCTCCTCGCAGCGTCCCGGCGGAGATGAGGACCCCATCAGAGCCGCTACCACATTTCGTACACAACGCATCGTCATATGCATGCCTCAAGACGTCTGCGAACCAATTTCCTGCGGCCATCTGCACGGGGGAGGAGGATATATGTTGTCCAGGCTGGCCGAATAAATTTGCATACCTCGTCGGTACGCAATAAATGCGATCGCAAGTCTAGTTCTACATCTGTGATGCATACAGGTTCTTTCAACGACTGGGATACCGACGACAGTACGTCATGAAGAATTTTCTGCAGCTTCGACGACGACGGCATACCAGGTCGGATCTGATGGCGTTTACCTGAACACCAGCGGGTTTAGCCACTCAATCACCACAGAAAAGAGTAAACCACTTAAACGCTTACCATGGATAGCTTTAATTATCTTCTTCCTAACGCTACCTGGGGGGGTATCTTCTAGCTCTAGTGTAAGCTCACTCAGTTCTCTAAAATCTGTGCCGCTCTTAACCACCAGTATATCGCCGTTGTCCTCTTGGGACCCAATGCTTGGTTTCGAAACGTCATATCCCTGCCAGGCAGTTACACCTTTCGATACGAAGTAGAGGTGGTCGTGACCACCCAAGATGATGTCTACACCGTGTTCGCCAGCTATGGGACGGGCTTTTTGAGCAGAGGGAGACAAAGCTAGTAAATCCTTGGCTAGCTTGATGTCCTATGGCGATGAGAGTAAGCATATAGTTTTGCTGGACGAGTTACGACGTTACATTTGGGACCCTACAAACCATATCAGCGACATCTTCAAGTGCATGAATAGAACCCCCTACCGGGCGTGAGTCAACGCGATAACAATGTCACATTGGTGCTCCTCGCGCAACCGCTGTGATATTTCTCTACCGGTCTTTGCCATGTCCTTGAACATGAAGTTGGGTGGCCATGCTGGTACCGTGGTGATCCAGTCTCTGTAAAACAGTGTCTTAGGGAATCCAATCCCAGTGTTACGGTACACTGACTCTTCAACGAGACCGATGATGCCGACTCTGACGCCTGACCGTTCTAGCACTTTGAAGAGGTGTAGATGTTCCGGAACATTCTTGGTATTCTCATCGACGATGTTGCTCAGAAGCCAGGGCTCACAATCAAGTGAGACAGCTTGCGTGAAATTCTGTTAGAGAACCGACTTACAAATTTTGTGTCATCGACCAACTTTGAGAGATGAGGGTATCCTACGGAGCATACATACTAGTCAGCATAGTGCATCGAGCGAACTGAACGGATCCAAACCGAAATCGAAATCGTGATTGCCTTTCAGCAAACCTCGTTAGCATAGTAGTAATTCCCTGCGATAATGCACGAACCCGTCAAGGCGACATCTGGCGCAAGCTCGTTCATCACTGGAACCTACGCCAAGCATCAACCCATAAAGCGCAAGTGCGTGAAAGGGTCTCACCTCACCATGTGGCTTCCTCGGGTCACCGTACTCTCGACTGAGGGCGAAAACAAGTCGCCAGAGAATAGTAAGAGGCCATCGCGTGCGCCATCTGATCTGAGCGCCCAGTTGCCTCGAATGTCGTCCAAGAGAGCAGCGAACTGGGTGACATCGATCGTGTCGCCGTTCGGGAAGATCTTCTGGGGCGTGACGCGGTACGTGTCGTTCCAGTGTAGGATCGACAGTCGTGACATGGTTAGGACGGGGGGTCTAAAGAGCCTGGATCCGAAGAGCGGCGGTTACGTAAACCGTTCCCGCTAGACGAGTAGTACGGCATAGGACATAATCGAACACAAGATCTGACCACTCGGGGACTACCGTAGCGTAAAGGAACCCCTCGTCTGCAGATATGCTATATAATCGATAACCCGATAACCATCCAACGTAGTCTCAGCTTGACCCGTCGCCCATCCTCCCACCATGATTCCCGCAAAACGTGTCACCACACATTGCGAACATCATGCAACTCAAACCAAGCGCACAAAGACATGCAAGGACAATCAGGGGAGGGACGCCATTGTCAGCGTGAAATCTGAGGACGTCTCCGAGTCTATCTATGATGGCATAGTAGTGCTTAAAAATCGCACCGCGCTGTCTGCAAAGGATCTCCCCCCCGAGTGCCAACATGGCTTTCGCATGGCGTTTAGGCCAGCCATCAGGGATTTCGTCGGGACGCTTGGTCCATGGGAGTCCCCTGCTGACACAGACATAGTCCGTATCTGGAACTGTTGTTTTCCAAGGCACCGGCTTGAGGTCTCAAAAAACCTTTTCACAACTGTTTCCAAGTTGGTATGTGATCGGATCAATTGTTACCATGAAGCATGATCGAGCCTTTTGACAGGTAGATGATACTCTTCAATGCTGGCGTCACGACATGGCGGTGACAGCGGTCCAATGTCTAAACATGCATCTCAAGTCTTCATTTAATAAACAGCATGAACGGGTAGCACGTGCGACTTGGCTCCTTGGTGACGATGAGAAGGATCGAAAGCGCCCGTTCTATTACAAGAAATATGGGAACGGCGTCAAACCATCAGTGAGCTTCATATCTGATAAGATATCCAATTCTGACCATGGCATGTTGCAGGGAATTTTCCAATCCCAGGTCATCGCAACGACACTTGCAACCCATTTGTCATCTATATCTTATCTTCCCGAGGAATCTCGATTGCCAGACTACCCCGTTGGTGCACTTGCGTTGAGTATCCTCGCAGTATGTCTTTATGTTCGCCATATATTTGGTTTGCTGACGCATCCAGGTCAAACGTGCTTTGACGTGGGCTAAGACTGGCGTTGAACCCATTCCTAAAACCCCCGAAGGCAATTTTTCGAGGGCCAATTGGGGCGACCACTACAAGCCTGAAAATGGACGATACGTGGTCGTAAAGTCGGCGAGCAATATCGCCAGTGTCATAGGAAAGCTACAGAAGCGTCAATGGAAACAAATTCTCGCAGAGGCACGCAAGTTCGCTACGGAGAGGAACAAGCCAACCGTTCCAAAGGCCCTCCTTGGAGAGGAGACGGAGGACCAATCGGATTTCGAACTTGAAGATTGGGATGATGGCGAGTAGTTTCTCTTGCACGCAGATTTGGACAGACAACATTCGATATGTATTCAATTCCGGTGGAAACGACAGTGGTAGATGGTGATTTGAAATGGACGGACGAGTTAGTTAATTGACACTAGCCCCGTAACAATAGTCAGTAAATACAATGCACCCAATTGGCGCGATGAAACGCTACCTAAACAATCTCCGTTATCACAACGATCTTCGTGACATGTTGCAGACCACGTACCAAAAAAGTAGAGCGGAAGGCTCGATCTCGCAATCACCGGGTACGGGACGCGAGTAAAACGGTAGCCGTTGCAACCCCTGCAACGAATGCCAGCGTTGGCAGAACAGACCCCTCAAACGAAAATAAAGTGCCAGCGATACGCTTGCCGCGTTTGCGGATCCCCCCGACAGCCTCGGGACGTGGTATCCCATTCTTCTCCCAACCGTCATCTAGTAACCTCATCATCATCTCCTCGTTCAGCGTCGCAAGTTCTTCCATTTCCCAGGATGTGCAGACGTCCACCATCCACTTCATTCGGCGTTTGCTCACTTGACCTCCGACACCCGGAGCTCTCTCTCTGAGCCTCGCCCGTAACTCTCCCACTTTTTGGATCGCTTTTCCCGCCTGTTGCGGGAGACTGCGCTCGATCCGTTTCTTGATGAGGTTCGCTAGCTTGGGGCTCTGTCCGTTGGTAGATATCATTATCTGTAGCGGTCCATCGCGAATCTGAGAGCCAAAGTAGAAATCGCATGATTCTGGGATGTCAGCGACGTTGACCGGGATTTTGCGCTCCCTGCAGAGAGCGCAGATCACGCGAGACTGAGCGACGTCGTCGATGGCGGAGAGCACCATGTCGACACCGACGAGGTCTTGAGCGCCGGCGAAAAAACGGTCGTGGTAGGTTATCTGATGAGGGCCATCGATGAATTTTTTGGCGAGGGAATGCAGGCCAGTGCTAGGACAGATGACGGAAACCCGCGCATCAGCAGCGAGCACAGACTCGATGCGACCCGATGCGACATCGCCTCCGCCAACGATGAGAACGTGCTTGGACTTGAGTTGCCAGGCTATGAGGAGGGAGCCACCGCCTACTGTGGGCGAGTCGGTGGACATTTTTAAGCTAGGTCGACATGACGATGGACGAGTGAGAACGAGAACGCGTATGTGAGAAGATCAATGTGGCTCACTCCGGGTCGTGTGGGGGACTGCGGTCTCTGTGAAGGGAAAAGGAGAGTGACCATGGTGATGCTTATTATTTGTAGTAGAAAATGCGCCTTGTTCTTTGCTTGTTCTGTTATCTCTCCCACTCGTCCTCACCTTCCCCACTATCTCCCCCAGTCCTTCACTTGCCGTCGTTCGTTTCAAGTGTCGGGCCTGAAACACTGGTATCTGGTTGATTATCAGTAACCATCAGTACTGGAATCACTGATACAGCCTCGTAAGCGAAATCACTTTACCGCGGTACTATAACTTGTGAGCATTTGACCCGCTGTCACTTGTCATACCTCGGCTCACTGTCCTTGACCTTCTCTTGCTGCAGGCCAGCACATTCGACGTTGATCGTCACACTCTAGCCGGTCTAGTATCGCCGTTCTCTGGAAGAGCATCGTCTCGAAACAACGCCTTGCAAAACCTGCCGTTCGCTTCCAAGAATCAAGATGGTGTCCAAACGTCTCATGCTTGCCTGGGCTTTCTTTGACACCTGCCTCCTGGCTGCAGGACTCGTGACTCTCGTTCTCTCGTTTGTCTGGCGCCAGCCCAACCTGCTTCTCAACCTCACTTTTAACTCCTTTGACCTCACTGGTAAGGCATTTTCTCGGCATCTTTGGACCGAACCACACAGTAATAACCCCTGCAGGTGGAACCGTGTTGGGGATCGTCTTCCTGGCAACTTTTGTCAGTTCACTCCTTCTCGTCGCCATGCGCGGAAGATGGCCCCTTGTCATGCTCAACTGGCTGCTCCTCGCCAATGGCATCGCGATTCTCATCATCGGGACATATATTTGGTTTTACACGCTCCACGAGCGCAATAACTATCACCAGGTATTTGGTATGCAAAGCAATGCCACCAAGATTGCCGTTCAAGATATGGTACGCATCTGCACGGGGTCAATGTTGACGTTCGTCTGACACCTGGCATCACACAGCTTATGTGCTGCGGTTACTTTAATGCCACGGATGAAGTCGCACTTGGTGGTACTTTTTGTCCCAATGCAACTGCGGCCATGGCAGCGAACAGCTTCTGCGTCACCCCGATCACCAAGTTTGCGGACATGACGTTGAACGATGTATTCACGTAAGCACATCTCGACTGGTCGAGCAACGTCTTCCTGATCGACTCTAGTACGATATATGGATTCATGGCGATCGTCATTGGTCTGTTCTTGGCAAACATGTGTGTCATTAAGAGGGTAAGTGATATTATTTGTTGTCTCGACGGGTGTTGACGCACAACAGCGTCAAGAGGAAGAGCGTTTCGTGAGAATCGATGCCAAGAGGGGTGGGCAAGGCTTCGTATGAAGAGATCCCCGTACGCCATCTGTTTCCTGTGATCGATTGTTTTCTTTGTCGTTCCTTTTCGAGCGGTGTGATCCGCAAAGCGCTAGACGTGATTTACTTTCGAACTTTTATACACTTGGTCAAGTGGTTGTATATGCTAAGTTTTTATTCATCGGATTGGGTGCGATTTCTACTGTACTCATACATCCAAGTTGATTACAACAAGACTTGTTTATGGGGCAAACTTTCCCCATGTTAAACTTTGAAGCAGCACTGCAATCACCGGAAGCGCACAGATCACCTTTGCTGTCCACGGAGGCAACCGCTATCAAGGTACAGAAGCAACCTAATCCGCCGAAATCAGCTTGCTACCCACCGTATGCCATGTCGCTCCCTTGACCGACTTGATGGTGGGAATGTATAGTACCACGCAGATCGCCTTCCCCTGGGAAGCCAAACATGATGCATTGATGGTTGAGACAGGACCACAACCTATCATGGATCAAACATTGCCTTTTTGATGGGTTCGGAATCTTGCCATCGACCCAGGGACGTACTGAATGTGTTGGCATGAATGTATTTTTATTTCTGCAAGTGACCATCGGTTGATAATGGCAAGGACTCGTTACCCCCCGCGGAGAAGACAAGGTGATCCGCTAGCGGTCAGCTTCTCAGCGTCGTTCACTGGCACCAGCCCGGATCACTAGCCCAAATATCAGAACCAAAGTATGCAATAGAAGAGCTGCCCTGATGCGTCGGGTCAGTTGATGTGCAGTGCTCTTGGCCCTAAGCGAAGCTGACCATCTGCATCCATCCGCGGACCGCAAGAAATATGGGTCTTGTGTGTCGTGGAGGCCATTGCCATCTCTGAATCGACCGCGCGGTGTATGCGGATGTCCTCAGCTGTCGTGGAGGACTGCGTTAACAACGGATCCTGCTGGAGTCAGTGTTCGTGACTGCTTCATAGTACATACTTGCATAGAGGAGACGCGTCCATTCGTGCATCCGTTTGACCACTGGCTCACTTTTGTTTTTGGTCGAAGATCAAGAGCAAAAATGTGCCAGCGTGCCAGTGAAATGTCCGGCGACGAGTCCATGTTGCCTCATAGACGGGTTGTCGTTACTGGTAAGGCTATTCAGCTGGGCCACGACAGAGCTTTGACAGAGCTTAGACCTGACTTGCCGAATAGCGCTACTAATAGGACCTTGATGCGAAACGCTCGCAAGAAGAAAACACCAGTCACCTTGACAGAAAGACACCACCCGTCCGCAAACGGTAGCAGCAAGCCCCACACGACGAGGACGTTGATCAGACGTTTCCATGTTCTACTCAAGCGGCAAAGACAGCTCCAGAAGAATGCGTCTAGTGCATCCAATGCAAAGGAGCTGCAGGACGTGGAGCGGGATATCGACCAACTGGGCGGGTTGGCGGCATATCAACGCATGTCGAGCATTGGGCAGGGCAAGGACCGGGGTGGTGGAAGTGAAAGAGTCTTGATCAAGTGGCTCATTGGTATGGGCATGTCCAAGAGGGACGACAAGGGGCCACTGAGGTGTGCACATCGTTCTCAGTGTGCCGCACTTTGACACGTCTTCTAGCTTATTGGATGTTGGCGCGCTGAAACCGGACAACTACGCGTCGTGTTCGTCGTGGATAACGGCGACACCTGTCGACCTTCGAAGCACCCATCCATCCATCATCGAGCAAGACTTTCTGACCATGAACGCGGACGAGCACAACGAGAGATGGGACGTGATCAGTCTTAGCCTGGTGGTCAACTTTGTGCCCGACCCAAAAGATAGAGGTAGTTTTTCTGGTTGCACGTCTTACAAGACCTCATGTGTTGGCAGGGCGGATGCTCATCCTGGCACACACGTTCCTGCGCCCGTCGGGCTTGTTGTTTCTCGCTGTAAGTTTGGACGCACTCTCTGGCTGTGTGGCTCAACTGGTCTACAGCTCCCCTCGCCCTGCGTCGAAAACTCGCGATACATGTCGTTTGAGCGGCTCCAGTCGCTCATGAGCACGATTGGGTTTGTAGGGATGGAGACGAAGTGGCGACAAGGGGGTAAGATGGCGTACTGGTTGTACCGCAAGACACGAGGAGAGGGCACGCTGGACAAGTTTGAAAAGAAAAGCGTGTGTCGGCAGGGAGCGAGGAATAATTTCTGTATCCTATTGGACTGAATGGTATTACATGTATACAGCGGCCTCGTGGTGTGATTCGGCGACAGAATCAAAGCCGGGTGGTGCGGGGCGTCCCTAGATTTTGTTGGACCGCCTTTTTTTCTTTGTCCTCATCGTCGACGTCGTGAAGAGCGTCGGTTGTTTGTAGACAGCAAACATTTAGCAAGGGACTCCGCTCGTTGTCCAGGACGATGCTCACCACGCCCCGACTCCTCTTGAACCTCAAGTCCCCGGCGCAGAACCAGCATCAGCATCAGCATCAGCACCTGCAACAGCGCCAGCAGCACTCGCAGAATACCCTCACCGCCTCCCAGCAACGCGACGTGCTTCACCAACTCAACGGCCCTTACCACGCCCAAAATATTAATACCCCAACTCCACCCACAAGCCACCAACAAGGACCGCCCACCATTCATCACCCACAGACAATACAGATCCCCATGCTTGGCACGCTCCAGGTGCCACCACCACAACCCAATCCCCAGCAAAATCAAGGCCCACCGTCTCATCAGCAAAACCCACTTGGCCAGCTCGGCCAAGGCCAGGGCATCCCTCCACCCCCACCCCAAAACGGCCAAGACTTCACCTTGTCGAGTGTCCTCCATTTTTTGCAGACGGAATGGCGTCGGTACGAGCGCGACAGGAACGAGTGGGAGATCGAGAGGGCAGAGATGAGGGTCAGTCTCGTTACGTTTTCTTTCTACATTCACCGCTCCGCTCCCGTCTCGATCAGAGTCCTGGGTGCGCCGTCGTTGTGCCTGTCAAGCTTTTTTCCCTTCCTTTCCGGCTCTCCCTGGACTGTATTCCAGTGTGCACCATGCTCACCATCCATTGCTTGTAGGCACGCATTGCCCTTCTCGAGGGCGAGCGTCGTTCATTTGAGAACGTCAAATTGGACCTTATGCGACGTATCAAGATGCTTGAATATGCTCTTCGCATGGAACGGTGAGCACCCGTTTGCCAACATGCCACGTAGCCTTATTCATGAATTTTTTTTTCATCACATTTCTATACAACATGACACACGCAGTTCGAAACAGTTGGCTGCCCCGTCGTCAACAGCACCCCCGTCCAAGCAGCAGAGTGCAAAAGATGATGTACAGAGTCATAAAGATGGCAGCAGCGGAAGTTCACCTCGAAGTGAAGGTGTGTGGTTTTTCGCTTCTTTTCTAGTGAACTGTGTCCAAATGGCGTTTATCCACCAGATTCACCCCTTCCATCTGAGAAAGTACCCAACGGCATCGGACCCCGCGTTTCCTCTGGTTCCCTCCCCACGATCGCCTCTGCACCATCCGCGGGTGCTGCTCTGGGCAAAGCTCTGACTACGCGTGACCCCAAATCGCGTGCGAGGAGCCGGGACTATCTCAAACAATGTCTCCAAGAGATATCGTATCTGACATCACCTCAAGCGATGAATCCACTTCCGAACCGCCCCCTCATCTCCAACCCGAACCCAAGTATGGGTCTCAGTGGAAACGTGAATTCTAGTGCTACCGGGGGCGGTCTGGGTGGGATGACCGGAAGTATGGGCGGTATGGGACAAGGCCAAGGCATCGCACATACCCAAGGTCCTCCCTTTGACACGATATACAACGGGCGACCTAGGAAGCAGCTCCCAGATTCGGCAGGTCCCGGGATCAGCAGCGTTGGCGTCGGTGGGGTACCAGGAAAGGAGTTTCCGATGCTCGGAAGCAGCACTAGTTCGGCCACGATGGGTGTCATGTCTGGTCCCGGAAGTGCACCTACGTCCTCGGGCCCTCTTGAGCGACCGAGTCAGCTTGCGATGGCCGGGCCAGGGATGTACCAGCAACAACAAGCTCCGGTGCAGCCCCAGCCCCAGCAGTCACAAGAAAACCAGGTGCAGCGTAACCTTGCTCCGTCTCAAACCACTTCCCAGGCACAAACACCCCCGCAACAACAACAGCAGCAGCAGCAGCAACAACAGCAACAGCAACAACAGCAACAGGATGACATCGGACAGACTCCCGCGGCCCGCCAAGAAAATGAACTTCCCAAGCTGGTGACGATGATTTTCCGTCCCGACGATGGGGGAGAATGGAAAGAGAAGCTGCGTTCGTCTTATGAGCAACAAGTCCAACAGTGGAGGGAAACTGAGGAGGAGGAACCTGAAGAAGTGGGCGACGAAGAGGATGAAGCCGAGTCGGTTGGTGTTGTCGATGAGGCGGATGGTGAAAGTACGAAGCTCTGGAAAGCTAAGCGGACACTTAGGAAGTGCGTTTTCGATCTATCCATAGTAGAGTGTTGGCTGATCCCTGGGTATCAAGTCACCTTGACGCAGTTCGTGCTCTCGCGTTCCACCCCACTGAACTGTGCTTGGCCACCGGTGGTGATGACTGTACGGTCAAGATATGGCGTATGGACATGGCTAGTCTGGCATCTTCTACGTGCGTGTGAGGTCCTTGCTCACATGTCTGTTGCTCATGCATGCTTTCGCAGTGCCCGTCTCATGACAGAGAGTGAGCCTCAACTTACTCTTCGCGGTCATTCTGCTGCCATCACTCGTCTCGTGCACTCCCCTGCACGTCAGCTGTTGTACAGTGCATCCCTTGACTCGAGCATCCGAGTATGGGCGCTGCCCTCACCCTCTCACACGACCTATGCACCATACGATGAGTCATCCTCTCGGGGCGAGCTTATCGGCCATACGGACGCTGTGTGGGATCTCGCACTTGTTAGGGACGAAAGCACGCTCGTCAGCTGTGGTGCCGAAGGGACTGTCAAGGTATGGGACGTGAGTGGGCCAGGAGCCGGTTCACTCCGGTTATCATGGGGCTACGCTGGCTTGGAACGAGAAGGTATGGATGGCGAAGATGAAAAAGAAGGTCCCGGTGCTACGGCCGTCGAAGCCATCAAGACGGAGTTGAAGAAGGTGGCCGTGGCATATCAAAATGCAGTCGTCAAGATATTTGACATTGAGACTGGTAAAGAAGTCTCGCGATTGGCTACGGATGCGACGTACGGTCAGTGAATGATCCGTTCTGTTGCGTGTCGTCGAATAACTGTTTCGTGCAGACGGTACGCCTGCGACTCAAGTGAACCGGCTTGTATCACATCCGACGATGCCGTTCATCGTTACCGCTCACGAGGACAAGTTTATTCGTATTTTTGACATTGTCACTGGTACGTTCCAAGTGGGACAATATTTTTTTTCTTCTCGCGCTCACCTGTACGCGATCACAGAACAATGTACACACACGATGCCTGCCCACCTGGACGGCGTCACCTCGCTGTCGATCGACGCCGCCGGTTTCTCACTCGTCTCAGGTTCACACGACTGCTCAATACGGTTCTGGGACTTGCTTGGTTCGCGGACGTGTACGCAGGAAATGACGACGCACCGAGAAAAGGCACGAGAAGGCGTGTTGGACATTGAGCTCCACCCCTCGTTGCCCTTTATGGCGAGCGCTGGTGCAGACGGCGTCGTCAAACTGTACGCGTCGTCATAGCGCGCAGGTTTTCTCTAGTCATGCTCACGTTGGCTCACGTTTGACGCACGTTTTATTCACCTTCTCTACTTCAACGTAGTTGTTGATGTTTTTTCTTTCTCCTCCTGTTACCTTTTTTTTTTGGCCTTGCCATACGTATACGCATTATAGGACGGGAATTCTGATAATCTCATCACATGCATTGACGTCTACCGATCATGTACCCATTCTCTTACCCCTGCGCTATCGTTATGAATTTGTCGATCATGCCTATACTTTATGTTCAAATTGTCTATTATCGCAAACGCATGACAAGTTGAAGCTGACAGTTTGTTTGTGAAACGAGGGGATACTTGTGATTACCGAAAAAAAGAGGTCAAAGTATGAACGAAGGAAACGAACAAGTGTCCACAGCCAGAATAATAATACAACTTGTCAACATGAAACCGAAAGAAAGAAAGAAAGAAGTTATGGCTACAGTAGCTAGGTATACAGTTGAAACGAGGGTATCGATCAGATTCCTCAAAAGAAATATATATAGCGTAACGAATAACCGATCAAAACGGGCCACCCAAGACGTTTTAAACCACTGTCGAAACGTGCATCAGAAAAAAAACATGCATGACGAGAACAAGACCAAAAAAAAAACGTACCAATCTTCATGCCCTGATCCGCCGTCAACAATTCCAACCCCAACTTGTGTGGCGCGAGCATCTCCCGGCATTGATCCCCAATGACATGGCTAATCGGCCGGTCCGTGCTAAAGTGCTCCTTGCAGTGCTCCTTGCAGTGCATAATGTACACGCGCAAGCCCGTCAGTACGCCGTGCAATGCCTCTGCAGGGACCGGGTCCCGTTTTTGTTTCTTGCGCGGCCGCAACGCCGACGCCGACGCGCCTGCTTTTGCTTTTGCCTTGCCCATACCCCCGACCTTGAGCGCTTGTCGGGCGAGGACGACCTCGGTCGCGAGCGTGATCATCTCTTGGACGAGGTGTTCCGGGGAGAGATGTCCCCACAACACCTCGGTCGGTCGACCGGCTAGATAAGAGCACTCGATGAACACAACCGAGAGGTCGTGCGGGATCTTGGGCGCCGCTGCACGCCAGACGGTGACGTTGCGCGGTTTGACAGCAACGCTGTCCGGTTCGACGTCACCGAAAAACAAAAATTCGTGCTGGGTGGGGAGGTGCTTGATGAAAAAACACGCGCACTCGTATGGTCCAGAATCGTTCTTGCCATGGCTGATCGTCATGGTGCGCACCGCGACGTCGGGAAAGACGGTCTTGTATTTACCATCGGCGTAGAGGCTGCAATGAAATTGATTATCAACATGGGTTTAGCTCCGATACATCGGAGCTTTTTTCCTTTTTCTCTCTTGTTCCATTGATAGCATGATAAGACGCACGCGTGGTAGAACAACCGGAATGACCGGTTCGTCTCGTCATAGGTGGCTAATCTGGGCCACACCCGATCTGCGAAAATGCCCTCGAGATCTTTGAGCGTTTGCGGAGAGCCATATATACGTTTGGTACTGCCACCGAGCGTACCCGCAGACATGACCAGCGAACTGATGTGGTCTAAATGGGCGTGCGTGAGGAGAAAACACCTAATCGTCCACAAGTCCCCATGTCATTCCATTTCCTTTTATCGAAGCAGGGGTGGTGGGGCTTACTTGACGTTGGCGTAGATATCAAACGGCGTCCTCTTGTTCGAGGGATCCTCGTCCGCAGAAGGCTCGCCAAAAATGTCCGGGTTGCGTTTCATGATATGCCTGAGTGCACCATGTCCGGATCCTTGACGTTGGGTCGTGAAAAAATAAAAATAAAAATAAAGTCAATACGTGGGCGCGTCATATGATAGAGCGCACCTGCTTCGACTGCAATGATGCCGTCGTCCCAAGATTGATTGCTCGGTTTGACCAAATACCTGTATGGCACGACAGAGGTGTGAGCAAAAAAAAAGATGTGGCATCGTGCCAGGCGACACACCCAGACAAGTTGGTTTCATCCAGACCACCGCCCGAGCCCACGACGACGATATCAAACGCTGGCATAGAGAGAGATGCGGATGGAAACAATTAAAAAAAACAGGCAAGACGTTCAGGGATGGAGCTCGAGGTTAAATAGACCCAGTGTAATGCCTCGGACTCGGAAAGTGAAGAGGGGAGGACGTGACAAGCACTTTGTGTGTGTGTGTCCGACCCGTCGGCTATTCCGTGACTCTGTACCTTGTTCTTTTTCGACTTGAAACTGCCCCAGTGCAGCCCTCCTACAGCATCGCGTACCTTGTCCCAAGCCTGCCTTGTCCCTCGTCGTGCAGCCCCTTCAGCCCCGCTCAGCTTCAAGGAGCCGATGCTGCATATTCTCATGATCGGGAAATGCACACCGAATCCGTGTGAGAATCAGAACAAGGGTCTAAAGGGGTCGAGCATCGCACTCGGATCCAAAAGACAAGCGTCATGAACGGCAATTAAAGGCATCCGCCAGCACGCGAGCATCATTAACACTCCAACCGTCGTCGACAAATGAGGCAAGGTCCATTCGTCTACCGAGATATTTCGGGAAAAGCCAAGGAATCCATTCATGGACATGGACCGGAGAGGAATAAAGGAGAAATCAAGAAGAAAAGAAGGACATTTGTAGGAATGAGCGTGCATGTGTGAGTATGTATTCCAGAAAGATCAAAAAAAGACATCCCATCTCCACCGATTCTTAAAAGAAGAGACCTCGTGAAATGTAAAAAAAAGAAGAATGAAAAGAAGATGAGACATGCTACAGTGCGAGATGTGATCTATCGTGACCGATCTCATCATTGCGCACCCAATAAACTGTTGAGTGCTCTTTGTACGTCGTAATCGTGTGCTTCAAGGGCCACAACGGCTTGGTTGCGGCTAAATCCCATCGCTGTGAGTTGCTTGACGGGCTCAACATCGTCCTCCACCGCCGGAGTGACTGCACCCGGTTCATCAACCCGCGCAAGGTGTTGCCCCGAATGTGGCGTGGGCAGGGGTGGTGCCGTGTCCTGCTTTTTACGCTTGGTAAATGGCAGGCGGATCTGAAAACGCAGTCAGTCATCCAGGCGCAACGTGCGTTGGAAATAGAACTCACACTAAGCTTGGAGTGACGTGGGGGCGGAGGGGGCTTCTCGTGTACTTCTTTCGACGGAGACGTCGACGGTCGCTGCGACTTTGGAGACGCAATGCGAGGCGGTGGTGACGTGGTGCGCAGTTGCGGGGAACTGGACCGTATCGACGAGGAGGGAGCAACAGGTCCTCGCGGGGACGTCGGAGGTGAAACAACCGGGAACGGTTTTCCAGCATTAAATTGGGGAACAGGCACCGTACTTGTAGCATTCGAAGCCCCCGGCGAAAATATGTCATCAAGTTTCAAGGCCTGGGAGGTATCAAGCCCTCCGAACGCTTCTTCGAATGAAATGTTCGCTAGACCTGATTGGTTCCCTACGGTCTTCTCAGGTTGAGGAGCACTCGACGGGACAGACCAAGGCCCAGATGAGATAGTATCATCAAACGGGACCGGTGCCAGTACGGGGACAGCTTTCGGAGTGACAGATGAGCTACCGTTCACAGGCAGGGGGAAGAAACCCTGCGTACTATTTGCAGTCGCCGCCGTTTGCTTGGTCGTAGTGCCACCATTCACAGGCGGAGCATCAGATAAGGTCGTCGATGGGAACTCGGTCGCCGTCCCTGAGGAAGCTGCAAAATCAAAGTTGTCCTCAAACCCCGATTCAAACGAGAAGCTCGAGACCGTCTGCGTAGGACCGCTGGATGAACTCTTGCCAAACGCTTCCTCGAAACTGCTCAGGCCACTGCTATTCTTGCTCGCAACGTTGACAGGCGCGTCAATAATGGTAAACTCTGAATCTTGTCCATCTTCGGGCGTAGCCGCAGGCTTGGTCAGGGGCACACCAAACGCATCAAATGCAGTCGAGCCATTTTGAGTGGATGGAACCTTGTCCGTTTGCGGTGCGGCCGCCGATGTGGGGGATGCACTCATGGCTCGTACACCATTGGTGGCAAAGATATCGTCAAACGAGACAGGGGCAGGAAGTGGCACAGATCCGTTCTTGGTTGGGGATACCTCAGGAGCACGACTCTCCCTGTCCTGCAACGTTCCCTCGTGGGGTTCTTCCTCATCGCTGTCCTCATCGCTGTCCGTTTCGTTGACATCCAGGTCCTGAAGATCCGTTGACAAGTCCGTCTCGTGCTCTTTGCCATCACCTTGCCCAGATGGAATGTCATCCAAGGCAGGGAAATCAACTGCAGCAGTGTCCAATGAACGGAAGTGTGGTGTTGCCTCACCCCCGTGATTTGAAGGCGTAGTACTGTTCGGAGGTGTACTGAACAGTTCTTCATCCGAGGGGGACGAGACAACGTCACCAAAGTCTCCGTGCATCGCTTTGACTTTCGGCGTGCTCACGCCGACATCTGCGGCATCATTGTCTGGTGTAACCTCGGAAAGTCCAGAGTCAAACGATTGGGAGATGCCGAATGGATCGTCAATTGTCGTGGCCACTGCATCAGGTGGAGATAGACCGAGGGGTGGTGGAAGACCAGGGGGAAGGGGCACAGATGAAGTCGAGAACGACCTAAAGGGTGACTGTGACCTAGGAGTTGATGTAGCCGACGACATTGCCAGTCTCTCGAACGGGTTGTTACTCTTCACGCTGCTGGGGCTCAAGGGAGTGCCACCTGTGAGGTCAGGAGTGACGGGCAATGGATGGGCAGCAGCAAGTGACAGCGAGTCAGCAGGCGACTTGCCCCTCTCGGACTCGGAAGGAGGCTGGGGTGCAAAGAATGCCTTCTCTGCTTCGGCCTCGGCCTCTTCTCGTTCCTTGACCGTATTGGTAAGATCCTCCTTTGCTTCGCCGAGCTCCTGGTCAGCCTTGGCCTTCTCCGTCTCCTTTGTCGCGAGCTGTTTGCGGGCAATCGCAAGAAGACCTTTTTGTTGCTTGGCATCTTTTTTGACCTTCTCTACCTCTTGTTTGGTCGCGGTGATCTGCGTGGTGACCTCAGCCATGCGACGATTGAGGTCACGAACATCCTCCTTATCGCGCAGGACTGACCCCTCAGTCTCTGCCTTCTCCACGCGAATCGCACTGAGGTCGCTCTCGCCCCTAATCAGCTCCTCTCTCACTTTCTTGATCTCCGCATTTTGGTTAGCGTGTCGTTCCTTGAGCGCATTCAACAAGTTCGTCTCGGTCTCAAAGGAAGCTTTCGCGGAAGCGAGTTGTGTTTGCAAAGCAGAGAGCTGGGCGGCTTGGTTAGCAAGTGTGGCTTCCAAGGTTTCTCGCTCAGCCTTGGCATTCTGTAGCGACTTGTTCGTGGAATTGACATGATTCTGGAGGTTCCCAATCTCGGCAGACTGGTCATGTAGCGGCGGAGGTGGATGACTTTCGTCATCATCTCCCAGAAGATCCTTGTGAAATGCTAAAGTTGAATGCCGAAGCGTGGATCAGGCACCCAGAAGAAGAAAGGAAACGCGACAACGTACAATTGCGAGGTGCCGAAGCAAACGGGTCCTGCGGAGCTTGAGGTGCACGGGATACAGGAGGTGGGGAGATAGTTGATGGCACAATACCAGTACCGTGGGGCTGAAAGATGCTGTGCTGAGGTTGGGTGTTCACCGTCGACGCGGGAGGGGAATCATCCCACAAGAGATCGCGTACTTCAGTTGGCTGAGGTGGTATGGCTGCAAACGGTGAAGTAGGACCGTTTGATCGCATGGAGGGAGGCACGAGGGTTGGGGGAAGCGAAGCCGGGATCTCCTTGCCTGAGAGTTTGCCTTGAATCAGATACATCGCTACCGCAAATCCATCCCGAGTCAAACGTCCATCATTGTTGATGTCGGCAAGATCCCTTGGACAAGGTATCAGGCGATGTCGAAGGTACCATGGGAGAATAGACGCACCAAACTTGAGCGAGGACCTCCTCCGGCAATTTGGACTGCAACAGGAAGGGAACTGCAATGTCGCCTTCAATATATCCTCGTTTGTGTGAGTCCAATGTATCAAAGACACGGTCTGCGTTGGCCTTCTCGACAGGAGTAACATCCCAAATCGCTGTAGCCTGAGGAGTCACGCCAGGGAAAGGAGGGACAGCAGGTGATTGACCGACTGGCCCAGCTTGGAATCGGGCGGTAACTGTAGGTGGTTGGCCCGTAAAGTTTGTTTGCACAGGCTGTTGCTTGACAATCGCTGGTAATGGTGATGTTGCTGGGCTACCGAACGGTGCGCTACTGCCAGTTGCATGCGTAATGACAGCGGCTCCACCTGCTTGCTCATACAATCCTGGCGGGAGCGATGTGGGTATGAAGGACAACTGGCTGGACATGGTTGCCTGAATTAAATACATTGCTATCGTAAAGTCGGTCAAGTCGAGCGCGCCGCGATCCTGGGTGTCTGCCAAGGACCTGAAAGAGTGATTCAAAACCAATACTATAACAAAACCGAAGAGAGACAGACCATATCTGAGACAGCTTGTCGACAGGAAGCTTGGATTTGACAAAGACGTTGCGAGCCTTGTCACCTGTTCCGAGGTTGACATCAGATCGGATCCGACAAGAAAAACCGACTGACCACTCAATAGACCGTTTACTGGCCCACAGCCCTGGAAGAGCCTCGCAAACTTGGCCTTGTCTGGTGGTGTGAGAAGCGGCAAACCCGGTGGAGGCGATTTCGGTATTGACATGCCAGTGCTTTGCGGGACCAAAGGTGGTTGAACGCCGTCGATGATAGCGAGCGGACCCGCTGTTGCACCAACGTCAGTACACGCGGCTGAGACACGAGCATGACCGCACATTTGTTGAGTAACGCTGGAGAGACCTTTTCTCCCTTTTGAGCCCAACCCATGAGACGGACGGCGGCGGCGACGCCCTTTCGTGTGAGGTAACCGTTGTTGTCCTCGTCTGCGATGCTCCATATCTCGCTGAGGACAGTCGGATGGAGCTTTGCACCGCCGAATACCCTGACTGCGACGTCGCCGGTGAGGATGCCAATCTTCTGAGTGTCTGCTTGGGCAAAGATCTGGTTGACAAGGGAGAGTTCTGCGGGTGTCGCCGTAAAATGTGAGGACATGGTGCCGACGAGCAAGATGGTGTGCAAGTGTTATAAGTTAGAGACGCAAATGGGACTGCGCATCCAATGTCGTCCGTGTGGGACTTGATGGATAATTCCGACTTGGACTTGATCCCAATAAAAACTCAATCACATCACCCGCGTTCAGAGTCATAACATGCATTAAAAGAGCGTCGTGGGTAGGAAACAAAAAGCCGTCCAGCAGCAAATACATCCTACAAACTACAAGTAGTCGCCGTGCCTCTAGTCCGATCAAGTCATGCTTCATTACTCATGGCGCGCATAAACCGACTAGTGCAGAATCTTTAGAGTGACGTTGATCAAGAAGCCCAGAGCAACATACCTCGTACGGAGGTCTCAGTACTCGGAGACGCCAGCTTGAGAGAATCTCCATGAAATGTCGTCAGATGTGTCACAGAGGGTGGTCGTTCCCTCGGACCATTCATTGGGAATGGCGGCGCAAGTGAGGTTGTCCCCGCAAGACCAGGTCAGGTATCTACCCTCGTAACAAGTCGCAAACTGGCCACCAACGCAGGCAACATCACCATCATTGCAAGACGAGCTGGTGGTCAATGAAGCGTATTGGTCATTGAGCTGTTTGGCTGCAGGACCGTTTTGTTGGAGCCATTGAAGGCTACGCCTAGAAGAAGAGCGGGTCAATGTTGATCAGACAAGGAGAGGAGATATGCCCACTTTGCATCTGGGAGTGACCTCTTGTACTCGGAAACACCAGCTTGAGAGAAGCGCCACGAGATGTTGTCATTTGTGTCACAGGTGGTCGTAGTGCCCTCGTCCCACTCGTTGGGAAGGGCAGCGCAGGACCACCCAGAATAGCAGGCAGCGAGGACATAACGACCCTCGTAGCAAGTCGCAAACTGGTTCATGATACAGGCGCTCTCGCCATCATTGTTGCACGAAGTGGTGGCTGTGAGGGATTGGTACTTGTCGTTCAATGCCTTGGCAGCAGGACCGTTGTGTTGAAGCCACTGAACGCTACGCTTGTTGGCAACCGCAGCGGAGGAAAGGAGAGCATAAGTGAGAGCGACGGCAACAAGCTTGAAGTTAAGGAAAGACATCTTCCAGAGATGATATGAAGTGAATAAAGAGAAGAAGGGGTTGGAAGGCGAATGAAAGACGAATGAAAGACGAATGGAAGACAAACGAAAACTGACCAGGATTTTATACATGAGCCAAGATGAGGTTGCTGTTCTGTTGTCGAGGCCAAGAGATCAAAGTACAGCCCGCCATCACTGAACAGCCTCGTCGTAGTACGGGATCAAGCTGGAAAGTCAGCACCATCATGACAGCATCCCATTTTGAATCTCCGCGACAAATATATCACGTGATTAGCGCGTCTCAGCCAGCCTCACAAGTTCTTGTTTGACCTCGACCGCGTCGGACTCACGAGTTAATGGACCAGATCACCTCCTCGCTCGCTCCTTCACGAGCTGCCCAAAAAGCAACCGCTCCTGGCTCAACCGCAGATGGCCCAGGTAGCGTCACGAAACGGTACGATTCCATGCATTGCCTCACATGTGAGCGCTGTTGACGAACAGCATTGTAGATTGAGTAGTGAGCTTATGTCGCTTATGGTGTGTTGTAGTGCCGATCATCCCGCTCAACTTCTCACTGCCACCGCATAGATGTCTTCTTCCCCTGGCATTGTTCGTAACTGCAGTCCTTGGATGCCGAGTGTGCAATGCTAAATTTCTGACAGTCTGCATTCCCCAAGAACGACTCTAGTCTCTTCGAATGGGCTGGAACGATAGAAGGTGCCTCTGGAACGGTTTGTCTTTGCAATGCATCCGTGGCGTCTTGCTGACCCGTGACAAAGATCTATGCTGGTCTGACGTTCCGCATCTCCATCTCATTCCCTAGCAACTATCCCTACACCGCTCCCGCCATCAAATTCGACACACCATGTTACCACCCGAATGTAGACATCCATAGTGGTGCTATTTGTCTAGATATCCTGCAGGCACGTGTCCTGTCGGTATTGTGGTATTTGTACTCAATCGGACATTAGGACAAGTGGTCCGCTGTTTACAGCGTACAAACAGTCCTTTTGTCTCTCCAGTCGTTGCTTGGAGGTGGGTAACCATGTCGTTGGTACGCTCTCGCGGAGATTAATGCTCGTGGTTCAAGAACCAAACAATGCCTCGCCTCTAAATGCTGATGCTGCCGGACTTTGGAATGACCCTGAAGGCGAGTGCATGCTTGTCGTGTCTCACTCGTTTGACATGCTTAGGGTTTGTTATCAGCATATAAAACCCAGCTCATGAAACACTATCGTCCCCTCGACAACTCATCGTGAAGTTGGCGAGTCTTGCTTTCATCGTCCGTACACCGCTTGTCGTACTCTGTACCGATTTCCAATGTATTCTGTTTGCATTTCATCAGCCGAGTTGTCGTGTGTTTCATGAGTGGCACCTGAAAAGATCCGAGTTCACATAGATACTCTCACCACACTCTCTCACCTTAATTCACCTTTCTTTCTCTAAAGTAACAAGGTATGTGTTTACGTCCTGCCTCGCTATGTTGCTTTCCAACATCCGAGCAGCGCTCGTTTTATTGTTACATATCATGCGTCGTCGCGGACCCCCTTCTTCCCTCCGTCTCTTCCAGGGTCCTCTCCCTCTCCGTTCCCATCCCAAACACACCCTTCCGTCCGTCCCACGCCCCGTCTTCCAGCCCGAGGCATTCCTCTCGCGCGGTCCAGCGCCGGCGCCACGGCCACTGCCAGTCAATCCCGGCCATCTCATCTTCCCCGATTTGCCACCCCTCTCTCTCGAGCTAGCTACTGGTAGCAGCGGCAACTTGACACCCACCTCGTCCCCTAGCTGGAGTCCGACCAAGAGAGTGCGGGGACCATGGGAAGACTCTTCGTGTTTCGACTTTGTGGTTGACGTGGATAGCATTCTAGCACTGCCAAAGCCAGTGGCGATGGGCATGTAGGTCAAGACCCTGTACGAGATAGTTGTATGTATGCTACTGTAGCAAGACCTCGGTGCCGCTGTGGAGGTTTTTTGTATTTGCAAGGATCTGCGATTCAGGAGTCGGATCAGAGGAGGGATCGCGATCACCGCCGCCGCCGTCGAGTGCGATGTTTTAAAAAATGAGTGAGGGCATGGTGGCGTGGGGGACGTCGTTTAATTATTAGCTAGCACGACAATTCGTCTTTGCTCGTCTCTCCCGGATTCTTCTTCTTCTTTTTCTCCTCCTCCTCCTCCTCCTTTTTTTTCTTCCTTGTCACGACTGGTTTTCAAGGCTTTCTGCGGTATACATCTCTCTAGGTTTCCATCATGACTACCTCCCCAACGCCGGACATGTCCTCCCTGTCCCTCAGCTCCCAGCAACGTCTCAACGACATTCACGATTATGATGGTTCAGCTGCAGGCAATGGCAGACCGCAGTACCAGTTCACTACCTCCCCTCCGATCTCCGCCCAGCCTCACTACAACCCCCTCCACATGAGCCCTTCCCCGCTCAAGATCAAGCCTGTCCGTGGCGGCCTTCCCACCGTGCGTCTGTCTCTCCCAACTCCCCTCCTTCATCCTCTCTTACTCTCATTCCTCAGCAATGGCTAGACAACCCTGCTACCGTTCCCGAAAACCGTCCCCTTTCCCCAAACAACAACTCGGACTTTTCGTCTTCCGGCGGCTCCCCTCCTATGGGTCTCGTTCCCACTCCCATACTTCCTCTCACTCCCGGCCAGATCTCCGATGACGAGATTATACCCACTGCTATTGTCATAAAGAACATACCTTTCAATGTCAAACGCGAAACCCTCCTTGATATCATCGTAAGTCCATCCTTGCCCTGTTCTTGCCCTTTTCATCAACACATTCCTTGTTAGGCATCTTTGTCGATTCCTACCCCCTATGCCTTCAACTATCATCTCGATCAACAGGGCTCCTTCCGCGGTCTGGCCTTTGCCAACTTCCGCCAGGCTGCCGATGCAGATGCGGTCGTGGCTGCCTTGAACGGCTTCGACGTTCAGGGTCGCAAACTCCGTGTCGAGTACAAAAAAGTATTACAGGCAGGCGAAAAGGAGCGTATCGAGAGAGAAAAGGCGATCCGCCGCATGCGCTCAATGCAGCTGGAAAAGGAACAGCATGCTGCCGCCGCCGCCGCCGTGCAACAATCGTATGACGACTTTGGGCCTATTGCTGCCCCGATGTTTACCCCTCAGCGCTCCTTTTCGACTGGGGCGACATATCAGCCTCAGTATTCTCCGCCATCTATGCCTTCGCTTTCGATGTCCCAGAGCTTCAATCCTCCCACTTCTCCACCCGTCGCACCGGTAACTCCAAATCCATCGGAAAAAGCGTCATCGTCTAACGAGCTGGACTTGAACGACCCTTCGACTCTCGAAATTTACTCTAGGATCCTCCTATTCAAGGACGACCGCATGAGGGACGAACTCGCGTTTTCACGGACGCTAACCCCAAAGCAAAGGAGGGTCGTTCATTTGATTGCCCAGAAACTAGGCGTATATCACTATTCCGTTGGCGAAGGCGATGAACGGTATGCCGTCGTGACCCGAATTGATCCTAACAGAGCAAGTTTTTCGCTTATGCTTACGTCCACGAAGCCTTACTTATGTCATTTACATTGCAGAGAACTCAGCCTCCCACTTTATCACGCGCCCCTTCCGCGTATCTGTCGGCTTCTTCCCAGTCTCAGCTCGCAAACACTTTGCGCATGAAAAAATCGATGCCCGACATGAAGACCCTGCATACGCAAGCGCCACGCCTTACCACGCGTGCATCCAACGGGAATATCCGAGAGGGTTATGCCACCATTGCTTCTCCGGCTCGTCGCTCTCCTGGAGGGTTTGGGTCCTTATTTGGCAGCACCTTCGGGGGCAGTTCTGTTCCGCCGGTGCCAAGCCTCCCTTCCAGCGTCACGGGCTCGATGAATGGAAGTTTCAACGAGGCTTCTAGCAGCGGCGTCGTGAGACAGCCTCGTGGTCCAGGTATTGGTGGCTTCGGCGCACGAAGGGTAACAAACACCGATATGCCAGTGCGTGGAAATGGCCTCGAGGCGCGCACACACGAGCCTCTGGAGATATAGACATATTCTTTCATCCCTCTGCGTTTTCCTCGAGAACATCTATGTGCATGATTCGTTGCATTTAATTTCAATGGTTTATGTTCATATCATTGTCTTTCTTTTTGCTGCTCTCCATTTGACATGGGCAAGTTTGCCCGTCTCTCGTTTCTCTGTCAGATATAAATTGTATACCGCATCGTCACATCTCCCCATATAAAAATTGACCTCGGCTTTTTTTCTCATGTGCATGATTTCGTCTGCTGTTTACCACTTTTTCGTGTTGTTTAATTCACTCCTGGTGGTATGGTGTACAGTCACCCTTTGACACATCACTTGCCCTGTCCCGTCGTCGGATGGATTTTTCTTTTCGAATTTCGATATATCTATATAGGATAGTCATGTCAGTAAATATATACATGTTGCTTGATGCATCCATGTCGTTAGCACCCTGGTTGCTTCCCTGCACTGTCCCACTGGCATGGAAGCCCAGCTTGACGTTGACGTTGACGCTGGCGAAGCGAAGCGATGCCAGCCGACACGGCCCCGCACGACTATTAGACACCTTGACGACATCCAAGTTACACCAACACGTCAACCAACACGTCGACGTGTCATCACTATGTACGCACCCACTGTATGTACTCGTCAACTCGTGCAGACGAACCGATCCACTGATGCATCATCGCGACGCCGATGGTGGGGCTGACACCGCCCGTCGCATCTCGGGCCGCTTCTGCACCTCGTCAAAACGCCGCACGATCACCTCGCACTTGGTTGTCTTGCAAATATGTTTCGAGGCGCTCTTGAGGTGCTCGGAAAAGAGCGTCAGGCCTGCGGCACGTTCGACGGCGTCGACTGGACATACAATGGCGCGCGTGAGCAGTGAGCACATGTACGTGTCGATGTCGTAGTTGTAAAAAAAGAAAAGCGTAGCGTCAAGGCGACGAGGACGAAACGAAACGAAACGGCGCGTGCCGAAAGGGGGAAAGGTTACTCACCTGGTGTGACAAAACTGTCGAGCGGGGCTTCGTCGGGAATGATTGCGTTTGGGAAAACGAATGCGCCCGTGGAAATTTCTGAAATGTCCGGCGTCGAGGGTGAGGATGGTCGCGAGGCGAGGATGACCTTGGCAAAGTGGGTCGGGACGGCGATGTTGGGCGGTGAACCAATGACCTCATAACTCTGTCATATTCGTTTGTTCGTCGCGGGAATATATACGTATCAAGTGACGTGAGTGATTCGGGGTGACGAAAGGTAAGAAACAAATGGAACACGTACGACGCGCCATTTGCCATCTGGGTGTTTGTGAGGAAGGTAGAGCGGAATTGTGAAGACGTAGACGTCGGCAAACGATTTCGTCAGCCTTCGACACCAATCTTCGACATAAGCCCAGTCTGTCACGGGGAGGGTCAACGTGCCATGTCGATAGCCAAGGGTATGTGAAAACGTACAATGACGGTTGAACCCGACACCGACCTGCGGTGCAATGTTGGACAATAGGAACGTCTCATCCATGGCGTCTTGAGAGATCTTGGCGTCCGCGGCGGGTACCCTGTCCAATGTCGTCATGTCATCGTGCCACTACGAACGCGTCGAAACGAGACGTACATGTGTCCCCGATCGTATCCGCTTCTAAAGTAATCCTGGAGCTTGGCGCGGAAGATGGCAGGCAGCGACTCGTCTTCGGTAAAGGCTGACCTCGTTCTGTCGCCCGCTCCCCCGTCCGAGGTCGGCGCGATGGTCGATTTACCCAACGAGGCGAGGGTGAGGTGTTCTGCTGTCTGCGACCCAGTTCAGGGGCCATGAAGCAAGGGCGTGCAGAGACATGAAATACTCACCCAGGCGGGGTGGCGCAAACGTCTGTCGTACACAGCCGTATACGCCTTGCGCACGAGTAAATCCGGGACTGGTCCTGCACGACACGACCAGTCAGTCGATCACACGCGCTTTCGGTCTCAACGCTCGATCGTCTTTTGCCGACGGGACGTGGACACCCACCTGGGTGACCATACTTGAGTACCGCAGACACGGCGGGTACGGTGGTGGATAGTTTCGCGTCTCCTTTACGATCGAGGTCGATTATGGGTGGTGGTCGTGCGACGGGTGTGGGTTTGTGGGAGGAGACGACGGACGCGACGCCGCCTCCGACGAGTGCACCGACGGCGAAGCAGGCGATGTGTATAAAGGATCCGTTCAAGGGCATCGGTCTTACTTATGGTTCAAACGTTCAAGGTCGTGTGAACTATGTACTTGCGAGGTCATATTACATAAGTACTTGGAAACACGAGGAGCTACAGAGCGTATGCAAACCAGCATAAATGGTCTCTGGACACATGGAGTCGCCAGAGATCATGGATGCTGGTTTCATCACGCATTTCTTCCATGAGCTCTCTGGAACAAATTCCCAGTACCCAATGGAAATCCATAAGATATGCTTACACACCTCATCGACACCACTTGGGCATCGTACATGGGACCATGTTGCACCAGCACGAGGAGACCAATCTTCTGGATGATGCAGGATAAAGAACTGGGCTTTATTTGGTTGATCGCAAAGTTGAAACGTGAGGATACAGAATCCTCTAGCTACTAGAGTTAGGAAGCAATGGCAGCAAACTGATCAGTGATCTTCGGAGCAACAGTCAGATTACGATGAAGGTAGCCTAGAACGCACGTACATATGATGGCCTGTACCCGAGATCAACAACTGCAACTCAAGGTCCGCACATGGAGGTTCCCGATGGAAATGCGTGAGGTGTCCAACACGGTAGATGGACACTGGATTGGAACAACATACTCGGTACTCAGTTGATAACGATGAGTCAATCGTCACACTCCGTGACGGCGTGACACGTAACGCAGCCGAAACGTATGACAAGATGCAGAGCTGACGCCCAAACCTCTTTCATCCGAACCTCCACCTCCACCACCAAAGCAAAAATCACTCTTCACCATGAGCGGTACTCTCGATTGGGACAGCAAGACCGTCATCGGCCACAAAGCCAAAGCCCCCAAAGTCGCTCGGAATGCTGCAGAACTAAACGGTAAGCTCGGCTTTCTTCTCCCGTCTCGTCCTCACTCATACTCCTGCTCTCTGCAGCCGTAAGTCGACTTTTGACACTGCTAGGTCGTCATTTTGGACCCCTCACACCCCTTGGTAATAGGCACGCCGATCTGGGGCCGTCGTCGCGATAGACAAGAAGGTCACTGCTGGGGGGAACAAGGCTCATGCCGGTACGTGTTCGCTCCCGCCGTACTCTTGGTCTTGAGCCTTGCTGACAGTATGCTCCCAGGTCCTGACCACCAGAAGATAGCCAAACTCGATCGCGAGAACGAAGTCGCGCCACCTCCCAAGGTCAATCCCTCGGTCGGCAAGGTGAGTATTCCCGCCTGCATCCTTTACGGTCGTTCATGTGTCGTGTGCCATAGGCCATCCAGAGCGCTCGGATGGAGAAGCAGCTAACACAAAAGGATCTCGCGCAAAAGATCAACGAGAAGCCTTCTGTCATCCAGGATTACGAGTCTGGAAAGGCTATCCCTAGTCTCCAAATTCTCTCCAAGATGGAGAGGGTCCTGGCAGTCAAACTTCGTGGTACGTATCGTCCTCTTTCTCATCCAGCATATCGAGATTGATATTCGACTCCAGGTTCAGATATTGGGAAGAAGCTGGAGGGACCAAAGAAGTCGTAATTTGACCCCTCCTTACAAATAGTCATCCGATATCAGCAGACTATACCGCCATAGATTACTTTGGTTCTTTGTCATCCTTAGATCTCACCCTACAGTGTATTGCTTCCAAGATGAGCGTGACGTTGGAACACCAGTAGGCGAAGTACAGCAAACAAAGATAAGGCAATGTATACAATAAAAGTCTGAGGCCATCGCAGGCCGTTTCACGATCCTTCTTCATGTGCGCCCTGGAGGGAACATGATCAACTATGACGAGCACAAACAGACCCAGTGCCCACGTATGTGATATAATCTGCGCTTTCGCAAGCTTTGTATTCCTTGAGCAGTTCCTCTGCCGTCGCCCTAGAAAACGACGTCAAGACACGCGACCGAAAGGTCACCACATCACCCTCACCTCGCATCATCAAACTCTTCGAGAGAGTTTTCAAATATCTTTTCCTTCTTGTACTGTTCCAAGAACGCATTCCGCTTTCTGAGACGGTCAAATTGGTCCATCATACGCTTGAACAACTGCAATGATAACAAAATCAGCCACGTCAACTCGGCTCCAAACCCCCCTCGTCGTTTGAAGAGACGTACGGAAGCGATACTCGTGTGATTGGCGAGCATCAGTCCGCTCACCCGGTGGTTCGTCGTCACGTACGGCGACCGACGCGTCAACGCCACCTGTATCGACGCAGGCCCCCACGGAATAAAGTTGGCCAACTGTCGTTCACGTATGCGGAGCAACGACTGGTGTACCTAGACGACGACGAGAGAGAATCAGCGCACGCGAGGATACAACGAGGGTGGGTCAGACGACTTACGTCGGTCGGGTCGACGTCACCCTGGATGATGTTAAGGATGGAGATGTAGCATGCGGTTTTGCTGGGCGTCGTCGAGACCATGCGGTTTTTGGGTTGTAGCAGGCGGCGCATGACGTCTAGGACGGTCGTGCGCCGGATGGGTTTCGCCTAGTAGCAATCACGAATTCAAGAATATGAGCACATCGCGTGACAGCGGACTGACCTTGTCGATTTGATCGCTCGTGAATGGTGTATAGGACGTCATCAAAAAGTGACATCGAGGCGTCGGAATGAGAGACGCGATGATACCCACGAGGTCATTGTTCATGTAACCAGGATAACGCAACGTCTGCGTACTCGCCGCCATCACCGTTGACACCTGCCACAACCGAACAACATCAGCCTCCCCAATCCACGTCGAGACAAACACAGGCGACAACACGCACGAGCTGATTCGTCTGATCAAACGTGGGCGTCTGAATGTGCAGCCTATCGCCCGCTATCCGCGACAACGCACCATTGTCGAGCACGACAACCGAATCTGCGTGATTGGTCAGCCGTTTGAGCGTGAGCAACGAGTTGTACGGCTGCACGACGACATCGCCCTCTTGTGCGTTGGGGAAGACGGAATACGTCTGGATGAGCTTCTTTGGGAACTTGTCGTTGAGCCGCTCGAGTACGAACGAACCAAAACCAGAACCCGTGCCGCCAGCGATGGAGTGCATGAGCATGAATCCCTGAAAAAGGATGGGTCAGATCCATGGATCAGAGCGACAAAAAAAAAAGTGGATGTGATGCGTACCTCGAGCGAATCGCTCCCTTCTGCCTCCCTATCAATCATCTCCATCACTTCCTCGTACAATCTCTCCCCCGATGCATACCCATGCGCCCAGTTGTTCCCCGCCCCTCCACCATCCTTGGATACGAATATGTTCTCGGGGTTGTACAAATTCGCCCACGGCGAACTCAGTATGTTATTGATTACCTGTAGCGCGCGTCGTTTAGCCATGTCCATGCCCACGTCCACGCCGACGCCGACGCGACGCAGGAGACACCACGACGTACCCGAGGCTCGAGATCGACGAGAATAGCACGCGGAATGTAGTGCTCGTCGTCCGCTTGATAGAAAAACACGTCCTTGCGATCACCGCCCTCCGTCGCCCAATCTTCGAGAATGCCCTCCTTGTTGATGCCGTGCTCGGCACAGAGTCGTTGCCAGTACACAGCGCCCACTGGATGTCATCATCATCGTTTGATTTCGTTTTGTTGCGATTTTGGGGGGGTCGGTCGTCAGCGCGACAAGAAGGATGATGACAGTCAGAGGAACAGAAAGGTGCGCACTTTGGTTTCCACATTGTCCGAGCTGGACTGTCACGATTTCGCGAGGCATGATGGACCGATCCAATCGAGTAACTTACAAGACGTGTCGCGCGTCGCCATCATTAGACTCGGACTTGGACAACAGACAGCAAAGCATGCAGATGCATCAACGTATCTACCCAGAGAAAGAAAACATCGAGGAAAAACAACAAAGTAGTATGTATGCGGCGCTGGTAATGTGATGAGACAAACTATGCAACTCGGATCTACGTGGCCTTGAGCCCGTGTAAGTATGTAAAGCGCCAGGCATATGCAAAGGGATTGCATCGTGATCATCAAAGAGAAGAGCGAAATCAAGAATGCGAGTGAGCGATGGCCGTCAGCCACCTAGTGTACAACGCCAACAATCACAAGATTCCCAAGTGAATGAATGTCTAGAGATAGCAAATTCCGATACTAGGTGGATGAGGACGAATCCTACAAAAAGATGCTTAACATCAGTGTAGGCGATGGGGGTAGCGCAAGATTGAGAGGAGAGGTAACATTCGTCCATTTGCAGGAGGAAAACAAAAAAGAATAGCGCGGAAACTTTAGTTCGCGTTCAACCACCGGCCACCACGCCAGGTTGATAACGCCATCACCGTCTTGTGCCGCGTCGCGGAAGGCCTTTGATTCGCCTGCCGCCCGCTCCTTCCGCGGGCAGTGGGGCAGACCCAATCGTAAACAGCGATGTCGCCGCCGCAGGGGCTGGTGCACCAAAGCCAGCAGCAGGTGGGGCATTCGCCCCAGCACCGAATGTGAATGGTGTGCTTCCAGTCGTTGCAGTCGGAAGGGTAGTACTGCCAGTAGCAGGGGATGCAGGCTGACTAAATGCGAACGGAGAGGTTCCAGGCTGCGTCGTGGTCGGTGTCCCGAAGGTGAACGATGACCCGGGTCGATTAAACGAGGGACTAGATGGCGCAGAAGCTACCGAAGGTTGACCAAAGCCAGTAGCGGAAGCAGGTGCAGGACCAAACGTGAATGGTGATACAGGAGCAACACTCGGAGACGGTTGTGCAAATTGGAAAGCCGCAGGCGCAGTTGTCGCCGGACTCTCTGGTGGTTTTTGACCAAACGCGAAGCCGGTAGAAGTTGCTTGCCCAAAACCACCAAAGGAGACTGTAGGTTTAGTCTCCTTCTCCTCTTTTGCAAACGGATTGACGGTCGCACCCGGGGCACCGAAACTAAAGGGGGCCGAAGTCGTAGCTGGGCTTTGGGCAAATAATGCAGATCCACTCGGCGTATTGAAAGAAAAATTGAGTGTTGGTCTTTCCGGTGCTTTGCTGTGGCCATTTAGCGACATATCCCTCGCTGGGCTCTCATCCATCGTCACCTCTTGCACAGCTTTTGGAGGGGTGGCAGGTCGAGCAGGCGCAGTTGCCCCAAACGTGAAAGATTTACTAGAGACATCTGTTGCGGTGGTTCCATTGTGGGCAGCAGCAAAGGCGAATGAAGGTGGAGCAGCAGGGGCTGCAGTTGAGGCACTCGAAGGGGCAAATGTAAAGCCGGTTGTAGGTTTGTTTTCTGTCGTGGTGGTTGTTCCGAAGGAAAACGGAGTCGTCGCAGACTTTTCCTCAGCCGGAGCACTGTTGGGGCGCTGTCCGAACGAGAACGAAGTCGCAGGTGGTGCATCAAATAAGGGTTTGGATGTATCAGCTGTAGGTGCTATCACCGAAGTAGTGGTAGATGTTGATGTGGCGGCGACGGGAGTTGGCTGACCAAAGGTGAAGACACTCTTTGGTGCTTCGGTACTAGCAGCGGATGTAACGGGAGTCGAGATCGCAGCCGGAGCCGGGGATAGCGATGAAGGTGGTGCGCCAAATGTGAAAGGAGTACCATTAGACGGTGCAGCAGGCTTCCCGGGCTCGGCCGCTGGTGGTTGCTTGGGTGGCAGGGTGGGAGTAGGTTCAATCGGTTTTGCAGGTGCCCCGAATGTGAAAGGTGGGGCCAGGGACGGTGTAGGCATCGTAGGATTTTCAGCTTCCTTTGGTACCGTAGAAGGTGCGCCGACTGTGGAAAGGGGGGCCGCAGAGTCAAGAGGAGGGGTGACAAATACAGAGGAGGGTCGCGACGGCGCGTTGAACAGAAATGGAGTTGTGCTAGCTGCCTTCGCCGCGCTTGGCTCCGAAACCTCGGCAGGCTTCGGTTGCTCCACCGCTGGCTTGGCAAATACAGAAGAATTGGTAAAGAAGTTGGGTACTCCAGAAGAAGTTGCAGCACTGGATGCTGATGCTGCTGTCGGTGGAAGAGGAGCAACTTTTACAGACTCAGGCGTCGGGGGTACGAGTGATATCGTGGGCGGAGCTGGAGCCTGGATCGGAGGAACCGGGGTTGGAGCCACTTTCGATGTCTCAGCCACTGGAGGCGCCAGTGCTGGAGCAGGCTTAGTGAGGGAAAATGGAAGTGAAGTAATCGGAGGTTCCTTTGCATGTGCCAGGTCATGGGCAATGGTCGTCTGCAAGGTCTAAGTAGGATACCCATTTGGTTGACTCTGCAACTTACCTCTTTGGCGAGAGTGAAGCCTGCAGGCAACTCGAACACGGGTACTTTCTTAGCTGCTTCCTCAAGCACTTTCTGCTCTGCCGCGCGGAGGTCCTCCATTTCATCATCTTCGTCCTCAAAGGCCGCGGAGAACTTCGCACGTCGTGATACTGGACGCTCCAAGTGATTTCGGCCAATTCGTGTGCGACCCACTCGCAACGAAGAACGTAAAGGTCCTTCAGGGGACGCTCTCGGCTCGAAGACAGGAACTGGAGGAGGTGAAGGAACTTTTAGTTCTTTCTCACGTTTCATCTGCTCTGCTTCTGCCTCCCTGCGCTTCTTCTCCTCTCCCCTTTCGTCTTCCATTGCCTCGGCTCTCTCCTTCTCTTTTTCTTCCTCTTCCTCCTTCTTGCGCCTTGCCAACCATTTTTTCATGCCACCCTCTCCCGCATAAGGTTTCGTCCCGTTTATTCTTTCCCTTTCCCTCTCTTTCCTTTTCCCCTTACTCTTTGTTCCGAGTCGAGGCTTGACTGGTCTGTCATCGGTCATTAGCGTGATAGCCTTTTTTTCTCTGTGTAGGAACATATCCGGGACTGCCGTCGCGCCCTTGAACCTTGTAGGGAGCAATGGAGTTTTGTATACCTCTAACTCGTGTAAAGCTATTTCAGCTCTGTTGACGGGCCAAACATGTCCTGCTAGATACAAGTCAAGTCAAGTCGTGAGAGATGATTCAATCATGTGATGGACGTACGCGCAGAAACGTCTGTCATGGAACCCGTACCGAACAAGATAGAACTCTGACGAGCTGGTGCGCGTGCCTAGAATGGACCATGAGTGGCTCGTTCTTATCCAACAGTAATGCAAAACATACGCTGCGCTGAGAATCTATTAGGGTTCCCAAAGTTAGTTGCTTTGAGGGCTCTGCGGTACCTTGCTTCTGAGCACCAGGTGGCGGCTTTACAAACATGGGATTCGACATCAGAGAAGCGAGAGGAGGGGGTTCATCTGAACCACGCTCTCGACGTGGGGGGACGACAGGACCAAAGCCGGTACCAGAGGGCTGGGGAGTAAGCGGCGAGCGAACACGGAGACGTCGTGGGGACATGGATACGTCCCGAGCAGCAGATGTGGAACTCCGTGCGTGATTCGGCACTGATTGGAGATCTGTGATCGAAGGAGCAGCCGGTATACGAGACGAGAAACTTGAACGGGAAGGCGGATCGAGAGACATCGTGCGTGTCACCGCCTCAGGCTTGAGGTGCGAACTGCTGGGAAGGGGGGATACGGTACGTCGGTTGCGTCGTAACTGATTCGAGGTTGATGGAATATGTAGCGTTTTCCGAGGAGACCTGGTGGTATCGCGGACAGGACCAGACGTAGAGTTGTTTGATGTACGCCGAGGTTGGGTGAAGACAGACCCAGGGGGATCGAGGTATGGCTGGGTGTCTCTGTCGGGGGAGCTAAACCTCATTCTCTTGGCCCTGCTCGGGAGACTCTCATCGTCCATGTGAGCATCCTCTTGTGCAACCTGAAGTCTCCTCCGCTTTCCCTTTGCGTCCTCAAACTCATCCTCTGAACCCGCAAACCAGGTGAAGGGGGCGGTGACGATGTTTCTGATTGTACCAAAGAACGAATTGGAGCGGGCGAGAGGAGCGGCAGACTCTTGATAGGCATACGTGCTCATCGCTGTCCAAGACAGTGAGCGGGATGGCGGGGGCGTACGTGGACGACGACGGTGGTGGTGGTGGTGGTGGTGGTGGAGAACGAGGCCTTCCGTGAAACCGGACGTTGTAAAAACAATTTGTCTCTCAGCCAAGGAGGATGCTCGAAAAGGAAAGACATTCTCACAATTACGTACCATAAACAAGGTCGCGGATTGCAAGCTGCTGCAGTCAACCGAATGTTGTCTCGAAATGTCGCAGGTCTTGTCGCTCGAAGCCAACGTATCGTAGTCAGCTCAGCAGCGCGACGTGCAGTTGTCAGGCGAACCCTTGGGACTCGAAATTTGGCGAACACCGTCGAAGAACCCCCCGTCTCCGCGAACGTGAGTCTGCGATTATTGCTAGTGGTCGTCGCCTTTACACGTGGTCACACACAGCAAGGTTGGTTGTTCGTCGATTCCGTCTTTCCTATTCGACTGGGCATTTGGGAGTACGCACCTCCTGATCGCGTCACTCCGTCGGGTCCCTGATAACAGTCCAGTATCCGCCATTATATTGGCGTGTTTCGTGAAGAGTCACTGTTAGGGGAATTGGAATCTCGCCTGTCTGTCATCAAAACACACGGATTCAGGGTCCTGTCCCTTGAGCCATACCAAAAGGATGGCGGTGTCTTTATCAAGTTTGCCTACAGCACTACTGACAGGGAGAGTGCGCTGAAAGACATTGAAGACGAACTGAGGGCGGAAGCCGACAAGCATGGCATGCCCTCTTGGGCTGGACTCGATTGGGGCAACGTTTGGCTTGTCAAAGGCCAACCATGGTTGGAGGTCCGCGCTTCTGCTTAGACTGCCTAGTAAAGTGTGCTCATAATGTACCATCAGGATATGAGCAGGTATCCCTCTCCTTTGTTAAAAGTCGCCTTCGAGGGACCCGATGTCCAAGAGGAGACTCTTTACGAGCTTTTCCGCGTAGGTTGTTTGGATATTGCTTTGATAGGGACCATTCTCAGTGATGCAACAGCCGTACGGCCGCATACGTGATCTGACTTCCCCGAAACCTGCCCCTGCTGGAACTCTTCGTTCCGCCGATGTTTCTTTTATGCGCGTTCGCTCGGCCGCTATCGCGCGCAATGCCATGCATGGCTACCGATTCCCGAATAATAACCAGCCTACTCGCTTCCAAATACTCTACGAGCGACCTATCCAAGCTCATGCTATCCGCAATTGGCTCACCACTCATCCGAAAATAGTCCTTCCCATTCTGTTCTTCCTGCTAGGAACATTGACATACACTGTACGCAATAAATTAACATTTGGATCACGTATTAACCAACTGCACAGATATTTGACCCTATCCGTGCACTCTCCATTGAAGGCAAGATGTTGAACTGGTTTGATTACAGAGGTCAGCCAACTACACCCTGATCAACGCGCAGAAAGGCTAAACCTCCAAAGAGTACGGATTCTTCAAGTGGCTGCGAACTTACGCTCTGGATCGATTATCCCTCTCATCCACACCTAAAGATACCCCGGTAACGGATCTGAGTGGATGGAAGGAACGTAGAGAAGCAGAAAATGCCTTGAGAAGCTATTTAAGCGACCCTCCTCGTATGTTCGCTCTACCACAAGATATCACACGGGTGTCACTAGTCACTCATAATGTTTGCAGTGACCGCTGCATTCGTTCACGGTCCCCAGGGTAGCGGGAAAACACACTTGGTGTCCGCTGTATTGCAAGACACTGATCGGTAAGCGGAGATTTCGACTTAATTTTCAGATATCCGGGACCCATTATCCATAGAAAAGCGCTAGTCATCGACTGTGCAGAGCTCAACAAAGCCACCTCGGATTCCAGACTCGTTGCTGCTCTAGCGCAACAAACAGGCTATAGACCCGTCTTCACCTTCCTTAATTCTCTCACCAACATCGTCGATGTCGCAAGCGTCGCGGTCATCGGTCAAAAAGGTCAGTCGTACCACTTCTCTCATGGTTACCCATTTATTCACTGTATATATGCATGAAGCCGGCCTTAGCAACTCCCTCCCGGACAAGCTAAAACAGATCCTCGAAGTGGTTTCCTCAGCGCTTATAAACGTAAACCGATCACTTCGCAAGGCTACCAGACAAGAGATCAAAAATCACCGCGAAGCCGAGGCCCGTAGGATTGAGGAAGCGCACCGAACAGAGCGTATTCGCCAGGGTACGTGGCATGACGGCCGACTAGACTGCGTTTCCGGGAACGGTATCATGTCTGAGCTTGGCATCGGTGATGAGGCTTTCAGCACAGATGATAGTAGCGTTGGATTGGATAATGAGGATGGTACTTTTATGATGGAGGAGCTGAAGAGGGAGAAAGAAGTGGAAGATGAGCTTACGAGGCAGGAGAGAACTGCAGAGGAGGTTGAGGCCATTGCAATGCTCCCTGTCGTAGTCATCAAGAACTATGAAGCGCGCGGGAGCGTTTACAGGGAAGAAGTACAGAATGTACTTTCCCAGTGGGTAGCCACCCTTATTGAGAACAAGGTAGGTGGTCGTATCGTGGTGTCTCTTTGTGGTTCACCGATGTATTTTTTAGATTGCACATGTTGTTGTTGTCAGTGACAGCAGAGAGCAAGCGAAATTAGTTACACGCGGTATGACCCGATCTATCATCTCAGTAATTCAACGACTCACTCGTCGTTCTTCTGTTAGCTCTCCCATCGAAGCCTCTAAACTTTATCCCTCTATACGATGCAGACACTGGTAGCGCCATGGCGTTCGTGAAACAACGTCTACGTGATGCCGGGATGACTGCTGAGCTAACCAAACGGGAGGTAGCCAGCATTGAATGCTTCGGCGGTCGCGCGAGTGATCTTGAGATTGTCAGTGAACCAACCGATGCTGTTCAACGTTTATACTAAGCATGATTTCCAGTTAATCCACAAAGTCCGCAGTGGTCAAGCGATCGAGGATGCCGTCGAAGACATCATATCCCGCAGCATTGGCGAGCTCCGGACGAGCGCCTTCGGGGAGGACATTGAAGATGCGAAATCTCTACCGTGGGTACGGGAGCAGGTTTGGACTATACTCAAGCAGCTCGCGCAGAAAGCAGAGGTGGGCGTCCCCTTGTGTGCCTGGCAAGTGCTTACCAACAAACTGCACGTAGCTTCCTTACTACGATGTATTGGCAAACTTCCCGTTCAAAGGAGATGAGCTCGCCCTGCGTTCTATGGATCATTCAGAGTTGATCTCTATTGGGACTTTGAACGGTGGGTTGCATCTCTTTGGGTCATGCGACGAACAATCCCTGAGACATGATGACCAGGCCGACCATCTACCATACGGCCAGGAAAACCGGTGTTTAAATACGTCTTTGAAAGACTTGTGAATGGTGGGGTCCTCTTAGTTTCCACCATAACCACGTTGCTGATTCTGTTCAGACCCCGTCTTCCGAGCGACGCAGGACATGGCGGTAAACGACAAGCTCATTGCTGGTGCGGAAAGCACGATCAAAGCTTGTGAAGCCGAGCTTGCGACGCTACAAGGAATCGCTGGTCCTGAGAGGTATTTCCAGTCGCTGTGGCGGAGCAGGCGAGCATCGGTGGAGAGGGGGAGATACTTGATGAAGAAGATGTATGAGGCGCAGGTGAGGATACAGGCATTGGAGAGGCAGAATACGGACTTGAAGAAGGCATTGGCGAAAGCGACTTGATTATGTCTAACTTCTAGTACAATAATCACACACCACTCTTCACTTTCTCCTAGTGACATTGAGTTCCCACATAATCTTTCGTCATGGCCAGCGTTGATGGACAAGGCCATCTTCTGTCGTTGAAGGTGATGCGGGTATCTGTACGTGGTCTCGGCGCTCTTCGTGCTCACCACGGGTGATCGACATGCTCGCTCACAGCGGCCAGGACTTGCGGCTGCTTGGGAGCCCTTTTACTCGAGTTCGACCTCCTTCTCTGCTCACTCCACCGCATCCATCCTCTCCCTCCAAGGAACGACACCGCTCCCCGGTCACCCAAAGACCTTACGCGACCTCACACACGTCTCCGAATTCCTCACCCTCCCCGCCGCATTCGGCGCCATCCAGCTCGGCGAAACATTTTCCTGTTGCTTCTCCGTCAACAACGAAACGCACGCAGCCGTCGATGGCATCCACGTCCGCCTCGAGATGCAAACCACCACCTCCAAGTCCCTCCTGTGCGAGCTCGGCGGCGCACCGTGTACCCTCGCCGCGGGGGACGGGCTCGAGGACGTCGTGCATCATGAGGTGAAGGAGCTCGGTCAGCACGTGTTGGTGTGTACGGTCACGTATCGGCTCCCGCCTGGGTATCCGTATGCACCGGGACCCGTCGAGGGCTCGGACGACCCGAGCTTGCAGAGCTTTCGCAAATTTTACAAGTTTTCGGTGCGTTTTCGTTTGGCCTTGTGTGTGTATGCGAACGATCTGACGATGGACGGGACAGGTCACCAATCCCCTGTCCGTCAAGACCAAGGTCCACGCCCCGAAATCCCCCTCTGCCCTCCTTCACCCGCTCGAACGCGAAAAAGTATTCCTCGAAGTCCACATCCAAAATATGACTCAAGAGGCCATGTGGTTCGACCGGATGGAATTCGATTGTGCAGAGGGCTGGCAGGCGTCGGACGCGAACCGCCTGCTCGGTACCGATCCCTCGAGTGACGGCGTGCAGACCTTGCAATCGCCGTTTTCAGGTTCGATGGCGCTCATGCAACCGCAAGCCATTCGACAGTATATATACATCCTCTCCCCAACTAACGTACAGACGTTTCCGGTGACACACCCACTGGGGTCTCTCATTCCCCTCGGCCGACTCGATATCTCATGGCGTTCCAAGTTCGGCGAACCAGGACGTCTGCTGACTTCTGTGAGTGTCATTTTCTTGTCCTCGCTCGTGCATCGTTGACATGGACGCATCCCTACAGATGCTCTCGCGTAGAATTCCTGGCCCACAACAGCTACCTCCATCAGTACCATCCCAGCCCCCAAGCGCGATCCCGCCCTACCTCCAACGCGCACCGCAGGGTCCTCCCTCCAGCCCATCCCGACCACGCTCTCCCCAGCTCCCAGCATCCCGGCCCAGCTCACCACCGCCAGGCACGCTCAGATCCAACTCTCCCTTCCGCCCCCGCTCCCAACCCGGAACACCGCGTCCGACACCGCGCCCTCTGTCCCCTGCACCCCCTGTCCTGGGCGCACAACCACAACCACTGATCATCCCAGAGCCCCCGTCGGATCTGGACGTCGATCTTGTCGTTGCGCGACGTGCTGGCGACTCGGTCCGGGTGGGAAAACCCTTTACACTCGGCCTCAGGCTGAGCGTTGCGGCTACGATCCCGCGAGGTCGACGTCGGCGGGTTCGTTTCGTCGTCCAACACCTTGTACCTCGACGAGTTTCTGCGCACGCTCAGAACGTGTCGGAAACACCTGTGACGAGCACACCATTTCGTCTGCCAGCAGAGTTGCCACCTACGTCGGGGGCTCCGACACACGCGCCAATCAATATAGTGGGCGAACCGCTAGCGTCGTCGCCTCAGAAGCTGGTCGCTGCTGGGGGCGATCCACTGTTATTGCTGCCGCAGCCCTATTTTGAGACGCTAGATGAAACGAGAAATGCAAAACTCCGTGGATGCTCGTTCCTCGGACCATCCGCAATCCCGTTGGACCCCATCGATCTCATACAACAGGACGTCCTAGCCACCGACCCGCCTCGCGTCGAAGCAAGTCAGACATTCGAACTCACTTTTTTACCACTTCGCACGGGTTTGGCCTGCGCAGGCGGGCTGCGACTCATTCTCATCGGTGATCATCCCTCAGATGCAGATGTAGAACCAGGTATACATGTTTCTGCGAAAGAACCACGCACGTTGAAGGAACTGGACATTATCGCAGAGGTATGGATCCAGCCGTGATATACACTATTGTAAATCATCTGTTGCACGCAATGTTTCGTTGTTGTACGTTACCCGTCGTCTTGATTCTAATCGTGGTCCTGAGGCAACGCGGGGCCCGTCGGTCATGCAGTGGTCCATGGGTGACTGACAAGGCGCTGGACGGAGACGAGCGCATGGTAGCGCACGTCTGGATTCGGGTGTGTCATGAGTTCCATTGCCAGTCCTTTGGCACCTAGATCTGTAATAACTCTAGAAATGCGACGTCAATCCACGAGGCTGATTTAGAGAGGCCAGCCTTACTTCTTTCCTCGTTCGTAGTGTTTCACATACTGCCCGAGGTCGTGTACTGCGACAGCGAGTACGAGGGAGTCCTCCGTGTTCAACAGACGAACAAGGATCCTAGAAAGGACGCAATTCAATAAAAAATGCCAACATGTAAATGAAGCACCAACTTGAGCTGCTCATAATCTTTCTCGTTCAGCCTGGACGCATTTTCCCGCCAAAACTCGTCCGACTCGTGTACAGGCGTCCAGGATAGATGCCCGGACGCCAGCTCAGAGACATACTCATCATACGTCCTGGACTCGGTGTCAACAAAACCAAACGACCTGCGTTCACCGTGCATCACTCACGTCAAGCTCTCAAAATCGCGTGTCAGCTCGTCTCGGACAAACTGAACATCTTCAAGGATGTCCTCGTCGGAGAATTTACGCGCGGAGAGGTTCTTTGAGAACGGGAGTAGCTGCGCAACGAGCATGGCTGGCAGATTGGCAGAAGGCGCTTTGGTTATCAGATTCTAACGCGAATGTATGAGCGAGCAACGCGCGCGAGAGGAAAGGTACATGCTCGGAACGTAGCGACGATCACGCGAATGACCTTCTCCTTAGCTGCCGCCTGGGCAACCGAGATCAATAGGTGTATGATATCAAATTTCCTGCAGGTAATAATGCTCGGTGATCATTGTGGTTGCAGAGAAAGGAACGACCCACTGGTTGATCTGCGCAGCGACGTCTTGTTCGAACGTCAAGAGCCACAAGCAGAATATAACTTGATAGCTCATCTGAGGGGTGGGTTTTTGACGAAGGATTTCTACCAACCTGTGTGGAGAAAATGAGATCATGATTAAAAAACACACACAGAGGGACATGCCCAGCGATGATACCGGGGATAGCCCAGACTGCTCTGCGGCAATCTGGACGGGCCAACAAGGCTTCTAGACACTGCACTGCGACTTCACGCTTGTTTGACGATTGGCCCTGAACGAGGGATGCAAGGACCCTCAAAAACGGTTGGAGATGTTGGTGTTGGAGTGGGGTCGAGTCCGAACTGAGGAGTATAGTGAGTATTTGTGCAGATTTGAGCTGCACGAACTCGTCTTGAGCCTCCAACGTCCTGTATCACATCAAGATCTCTCCGTCGCATGAAGAATAGCAAGAGTTACCTTAGGAGGGGCAAGTAAGGCAGATCGGGATCCGACTGGGCAGCTCTCGTGAAGAGCGGTATGCGTTCATCGTGATCTATCCACGCGCATCATCAGTACGCTGCCATCCTAAACCAAGCACGTGCAACACACCCAAGAGCGCGTCGGCGATCAAGACGAGCAGACACTGCATGGTATCGACTCTCTGGAGCTTCTTGAGCAGGCGGAGATAAAGGAGCGCGTATATCTGGCCGTCGGAGACGAGAATGGACTCCATCTTTGCCCTAGGCTGTCTGTCTACCTTTTTGATGAGGGCGAGCTCCTCCGAGGTGACGAGGTCCGCGCGCTGGTATCCCTGTGCCTCAGGTCAGCGGCGAAGAGAAGAACAACGAGGTTGCGCACCTCCCATGGGACAGGCTTTGACCTGATCTTGGCCGAGTTCTCGTCGAGGTAGGCATTAGAGACGAGCGAGACCGACATGGCAACTCCAAGAGCCCAATGAATCCGAGCTCGCCGTCATAAGGTCCAAATTTCTCACGGTCGTTGGGTTCCTTCATTGCTAGTCATGACGCTCGCTCGACAGCTCTGCAGACGTGCATTCGCAACGGAGGCGACGTCGCGCCCAAATCTCCACACCGCCATCATCCTTAACCGGTCCCCGCTCCTCGCCCGCACGCCGACGCCCTTTGAAAAAGCTTTTTATGCCTACCAAGCCCGCATACACCGCGCTCTGCGCAACCCCTTCCCGACCGAGTTTTACTTCAAGCAGGGCTCACCCCTCGAGACGCGGTTCAACATTGAGGACAGGAGACGCGAGCGCAAGGCGTTTGGCGCGCCGTTTGGCATGGACCCCTCCGAGGAGCGGAACGAGGCGACCGAGCTCATGGAAATCGCCATGAAGGACGAGGTGGACGAGTCTATGCCGCGCGTGCACGAGGTAGACAAGACAAACGACCTCCAGAACCTCAACAGGAGAGGTCAGCGGAATCTCTATCTCTTGCTCAAAACGCGCGAGAACGACAAGGACGTGTGGCGGTTTCCACAGGGGAGCGTTCAAAAGGGCGAATTTTTGCATGTGGTGCGTGTCGCTGTGGTGTCGTCGGTTGGATTCATGCAGACGAGATGTCAGGCTGCACATAGAAGACTCGACGCGGAGTGTGGACGACATATGGACACCTGGATAGTGAGCCGGAACCCAATAGGCGTCTATCACCCTCCCAAACAAAACACGCAAGACGTGAGTACTACCCCTGTGGTCGAAATCATGTGTTGAACGCCCTCCAGGACGTTGTCTTCTTTTACAAAGCCCACATTCTCGCAGGACAAGTTTGTCCCGACCTAGATCGATACCAAGACTTTGCATGGTTAACCAAGGGTGAAATCGGCAAGCAGACGGACGAGGAGTATTGGCTGGGCATAAAGGACATGCTATCAGACTTTTAAATCTATCTCCCTTCGTATTCTACTCCGGGCAGCCAGCGATCACTATTATATAGCCACGATTTAGCCCACGGCTTCTGGGACTTCAAGCTAGAGTCTGATTCAAGCCTATGGTGAGCACGTTCACACTCTGACTTTCTCGAGCACCTCTTGTATTCAGCATGGTTGTCAATAACTATATGACTGATGGAGTAATCCCAGTCTGGTTAGACAGGACAAAAGAGAGATGGATTAGCACATGCAATATGGTACAAGACGATCACGGAGGGAATTCAATGCTCCATCAAAGATTGAATGTTGAACATGCAGACAGATGCTCTCATAATCGTTGATCTTCCAGGTACATTTTTCCTCGACGGCCGAAGGTAGAATGCAAGTAAACAACACAAACAAAAAGAACAGGCATAGATGCACTCACGAGGGTCCAAATCATAAGGTTCTTGTTACGCCCGACGTCGGCCTCGTCGGGAACACCAAGGTAGCGAAGATAATTTCCAACAAGGTAAAGCCCGCGTTCAACAGCGATCCGAAGGAGTGTTTTTCCGCTGGAATTGGTTTCGAAGGGATCGCAGCCATATTCGAGCAGAAGTTTTATAACCGCCAGAGCCTTGTCCTGATCAATGGGTGACTCCAATACGACATGGAGTACAGAATCCCCCGCTTGATTGCGTGCATAGACATCGGCTCCATTCTCGATCAAGAGGCGGATCATCTGGATTGTCTTCCACTCGCCATGTGGGCTTAACGTGAAAAAATATGTCGAGTGGGAGGGAAGCGCCGAGGGAAAGGAAGGTGCAACGGAGGAGTGACCTTGCTCGACAGCAATGTGAAGCGGTGTCTTTCCGCAAAATTTGGCTACAAGGGGCTCAGAGCCATGACCGATCAGGAGTTCTGCGATGAGCAAAGCGTCGCCTTCGCTCAACGTCCATGGTGACGTGGAATACAGAGTCTCCAGTCTCTGCGTACACCTGGACATCAGCTCCACTACGGATCAAGAAGTTGATCATCGATAATTTGTCTCCGATGATTGACTCCTGCGAATTCAGTGCGGTATGCTCGCCGCGGCAGCGGCAGCGAGACATTATGGGCATCAGGGACAGTTTCAGCCGATGCGGTTTGATATGGGTGCATTGAGCGCGGCTGCGACGGGGTATTTTGCGTCGGATATGAGACCGTTTGGTGCGGGTCATGGTACTGACAACGATGGAATAGGCGGTGAGGTCCACTGGTCTATTACTATTTGGATGTCTAGGAAGAGGACGGAACGTGGGACGATGTATTGAACGACTATCTGCCTGTATTTCTAACGTCGATTGTATCAGCGGGTCGCTTTTTGCTGAACCCAACGCTGCGAAAGAAGGTTACTTTACGACATTCACCATGACGCAACCTGTGTGTTGCAAGCTGTCACGTGCTCGCCTTGTTGAAGGCAACTGTGACGTCAGTGTCAGCCAGTCCGAATCCCGATCTCTTGTATATAAGACCATCCATTCGAACCTCGCCTTTAGTTCCTCCTCTTGCCCCTCCCTGCATCTTCTCGCGCGCTCTCCAACTGCTATCTTACTTCGCTTTCAAACGGCTGCCTCCGCCATTGCATGTGCCATGTGCCGCCTTCGACGATTCACCTCTCTCAGTCAGTCCCGCCAGCAAGTTGCGGCGCTTGGCGACAAGAAGAAGTTCGCTACGACGCCTTGTAGAGTCTCTGACAGGCGGTGAGGATCACTAGGATCAAGACCGACGCACCTGCTACTCATGCTGCGCGGAAGGCGCGGATTCTCGCAAATGTCGCCCAGCGGATGGAGGGTACAGAGACGGTAGGTGTGCCATCATCCATTTGAATGTCGTTGTTGGCTAAAGTGGCGCCTTCTGCCTCCTGTTGTACGCACGCAGTTCAGCATGTGTTACAATTTGTCAAGATACGCCCGCGGCTTCAATTTCACCGGGTGGTTCATTAGTCGTGCTTTCAATCTATGGTACGTGTCGCATTGTCTCGATTGCTGCTCTGGCAAGCCTGACGCTACATGGCGTAGGCCTCGAGTTTACCAGGGAGCCTCCTACCATTGCCCGCACAAGGATAGTCTGCCTGGTGCTGACAAGATATCCGGCGGAACCCATGATACCCATACCTACGATACCCGTACCGAAGACACCTGTATGCACGATATCCATGGCCCGCACAAGGGTCGGCCTGACGCAGACAAGATACCCGCGAAAGCCATGCATGGAACGCACAAGGTTCGGCTGACGCCGACGAGATACCCGCGAAATCCATGGTACTCATGCATGAGCATGGCATGCACAAGGGTCTGCTGACGCCGACAATATACCCGCGAAACCCATGATACCCATGTCACGGTACACGTGTTCAAGATACCCATATGCTCTACAGTTTGTCAAGATACGCCCACGGCTTCAATTTCACCGAGTGGTTCATTAGTCGCGCTTTCAATCTATGGTACGTGTCGCGTTGTCTCGATTGCTGCTCTGGCAAGCCTGACGCTACATGCCGTAGGGAAAGTTGAAGAAATGATGGTCATGAACGTCGAGTTTACCACTACCTGCCCGCACAAGGATAGTTCGCCTGGCGCGGACAAGATAGCCGGCGGAACCCATGATACCCATGCCTATGATACCCGTACCGAAGACACCTGTATGCACAATATCCATGGCCCGCACAAGGGTCGGCTGACGCCGACGAGATACCCGCCAGAGCCATGATCACATACATGGGACGCGCAAGGGTCTGCTGATGCGGACAAGATACCCGCGAAACCCACGATACCCATGTTAACGGTCAAGATACCCATGCATTGGACGTCAGCGAATAAGCCCCCCACGGCAAGTCCAAGGAAGGCCCGGCCGAGTGCTGGATCACCATCAGAGATCTCCGCGATGTCGATGCGCCGCAGGTCGATGTTACCAACATCGCGGAGCTCACAATCCCCTCGTCTCGCTTAGCCTGTTGTTCTTGATGGTAGTTCACCCAACAGTACGCCCATCTGTCGTGCTGTCGCAACTGATGCTGATCGGTGTCCGTTACAGAAGTCAAGACAGCTGCTCGTCCACCCGGGGGGTCTGAGACCCGGACGAAATGACCGAAGACTGTTGGGTGCGCTCCCATCGCTAGATCACGAGCTCCCTTGGAAGTCTCGGGTGAGTAACTTTGCCTGCGTCGTGTTGGTCTCTATCTGACGAGTACCAGCACCATCGATGTTATTGAGAATGAACCTCTTGCGTCTTATCTGCGTTGCAGCTGGACGGGGCCGACCTTTCGGTGCCCATTCCAGTACTCAACTGCTCGAATAACGGCCCGAGTTTCTTGGCAATAACCCTCACCCCTATGAGTATTTTTACCCTATGATTATGATTACCCTTATGCCTATCCTTTACCTATGCCTACCTTTTACCTATGCCTACCTTTTACCTATGCCTATCCTTTATCTATGCCTACCTTTTACCTATGCCTACCTTTTACCTATGCCTACCTTTCACCTATGCCTACCTTTTATCTATGCCTATCCTTTACCTATGCCTATCCTTTATTCTTTACCTATGCTTACCCTTTACCTATGTCTATCCTTTACCTATCATGCCTATAATCAGTAAAAATCCAAGTACCTATATTAATGCTGTTGGCTGATGACTGCCTGACAAGTCATAATTAGGGCTTTTCAATGACATTTTAATTGGAATTGAGATGAAAACTGTGAGAATTAGCTGCCATATTTGGACACATTTTAAAATACTGGTTTGGTGTGCTCCTTGATCTCTTTGCCTTTGTCAATAATTACATCAAAAAGCCTCATCTATGGCATCCATTGTCTCCTCAGCCATAGCTGCAATTTTTGCCCATCCTGAGATGGCAATTACCAAACATACATTTGCAAGTATAATAGAGTTTATGTCAAGTCCAGATCCTCCAGGTTCAAGTCTGACAGAGATCCAAAGGGAATAGGGTTAAGGGGGAACAGAGGTTTGACTAAACATTGATGGAGTTGTGGAGGTGCAAGGGTACAGAGGTATGGAGGGGTGAGGATGTTGGTGCTAGAGTCTGTCATGGATATGGGTCTGTGCCACATCCTGGGCCATTCACTGCGGAAAGGATAAAATAAATTGAGCAGAGTAGACAGGAAATCAAAGATAAGGAAGAGTCCGAAAATGTAGTGTGATCTCGTCGATTAGATTATGAAAGAACTACTAAGTTGGACACTAATCACACCCAGACTACCTTCGAGAGCACACCCTCAATTTTGCTATCCTGCCCTACAACGACTCTAATCCAGGTTCCAAATGCAAGTAGATTCCAACTTGAATACAGTAGGATTAAATTCAGTGTGCACCGAAATCAGATCCGCAGGTAGTTAGTTTAGGAAAATTAGGTACCCTGTCCACCTGGTTCAAAAACATGCCTCCCCATCCAAAAAAATTCCTCCTGCTCCCTCCTCGCCCCCCTCACATTCCATGTACAACACAGGTCACCCTCAGAGACGTCCAGGAGGTGTACCCACCCCAATTTCGCCTGAAAGTCAATTCAATTTTGATGCAGCTCCTATCAGTCCACACACCATATACCACCAGCCCCAGATACCAACGGAAAATCTGCAAGTCCCCGTAATTGAAAGTGGCAGCGGTCCTGCTGTTCATGATGATCCCTTGATCCCCACTGGCAGCCCACACTCTGCTCCACAGACGTACAGTGGCCCGCTTCAAAATGTAGGTATTAGCCAGCGTGAAATGAGTAGACTCTGTACTCACCATTTCCTAGTACAACGATGGGGGTTACATGCAATATCCTAATCCCCTGGGGTATATGATGCGAGGCGCACCAACTCCTGGTCCAGGGGGGAGTCCGGTCACCTATTCTAACCCATTTCTGCAACAGCATAGTACCCCATACCTTGGTGCCCGCGGTCAAACACCGTATTACGACCAGCCCTCCCGCCTCAGCCAACGTGGAGATACACCATTTGATGATTATTCCTCATCCTACTCGGGTTCTCGTGTGGGAAGTATTCGAGGGTCTGTGCTGCTGCCCAGTTATCACCATGGCTCACAGAGTTCCATCGACACACCTTCACGAGATGAAATGGCATCCTTGTGTAACAAAGTGAGATGTCTTGCTGAGGAAGCTTGCAATCAAGATGATGTCAATAGAGAGCTCAAGAAAGTGAACAAAGTACTTACTGAGTCGCTTGATACTACCAAGACCAAACTGGCACAGCTTCGTGAACAAATCAGTGAACTTGCACAGCTACGTGAGCAGATGAGCAGTCTTTCCAAGCCCAAACCTGCAAAAGATGGCAGTAATAAACATCCTGCCCTCAAGGTTAGTTTTTTTACATGTTTAGACACATCATATTACTCACTTTGTCGATAAGGGTGTCATACATCCTCTATTCACATCATTTTGTGGGATCGAATGGCAAACAGTGGGAAAGGAAGGGCATGTTCAAGAATTCCTGGGTGTTCATCCACTTGAGCATGGTGAAGCATTTGAGGAGGTTGAGGGTACCAAAGTCTGGCATCCCGACTTCAAGGGTTTGGTGAGCGATCATGTCAACAGAGCCTTCATCGAGGCGCTTGTAAAGGCAGTTTGTGAGAATGAAAAGGTAAGACCAAAAATCACTGATGGAATTAACTTACAACTAATCCAAGCATAGGCGTTACGAGAGAAGAATAGTGGTGAAATCCCTGATGAAGATTTCAAAGAGGACCTTGTTCGTAGCTGTGCCAAGACATACTTTAGAAATATCCACAAAAGTTTCGCTCACCGCACCATGCCTGAAAAAGCAGCTAAGCTGGTGCAATCAATTATCAAAAATTGTTGGAGAGGGTGCCGCTTGTATATAAGTCAGCTGCTGATATTTGTATTTCTTGGCTTGTTTCCTAAGTGTTTAAAGACTGCAATGAAACATCGAAAAGCAGCTGAACAATTCGAGAAAGAAACATCACTTACAGGTGCCCAGGCAATGATCGATACTGTCTTCTGTTCAGACAACTTGACGTGTGATGAAGAGGATCTGGATAATGAGTTGCACAACCATCAAAATCAAATGGGCTTTGGAAGGGGGTCAGAAATGAGGAAGGGTCTGTGGTGGAGGTCAATGAATGTAAGCAGGATCATCTGACTCGGACTCAAATTAAACTCACCACACATCAAGTTTGTTGCCTTTGTGCGCCACTTGGCGTTTAAGGCCACTGGCAGAAAACCGAATCAGCCAAACCAAAATACATCTTTGGAAGGGCAAACCGCCAGCAGTAGTGCAACCGGAACAGGCCAGCCTCCCGAAAAGAAACGCTGGACAACCAAAACTGCAAAGCAACCAGTTAGGACTGTCTGGGATGCACCTCCATCAACAATGCACAAGAGACTGCCAAAATCTTCCAAGAAACCAGTGGCAACACGATCATTTTCCCTAATGGTCGACCCAAAATGGCAAGAAGCCCATCCTAACTTCAGACTGCTCACTCCAAACCCGCACATGCAAGAGCCAACATGGCTTGGAAATTTCTATGACAAAGTGAAAGAAGGTAAGTATCCAGTGATGCACGGTGACCTCGAGTACTTGAAGGAGTTGGATGATTGGAGACAAACAGTAGTTGAGTCTGGGGACGAGGCCGATGAACAAGATGCTGATGCTGATGTTGAGGACAAAGGAAATCCAGGTGCCGACGAGGAAGCGAGTGAAGGAGATGTGGAATAACTGTTTTATAGAGTCACTAAAACAAAGCCTTGTGAGCGCACTGCACAGATTCTTGTGAAAGAAAAGTACCTTGGCGAGGTCAATTGTGGCCCAGACCTTTTGTTTGTCAGGACCTATGGAGACCGTTGTCAATGCAAGGGGGCTGTGAATCCAATCTAGATCAATTAGTGGAGGGAGTCGGGTTTCGTTTCCATGGAATTCTCCTAGTTCCCAAAGTCGAACTCCAACTGTCCTCCCACTGTACTTGAACGTTAGTATGCTAGCCCACAAGATATAAGGACTTACAAGTCTGCCCATACACCATCCAAATCTCCTCCCCATGACATAAACCAGCAAGTATGTGCGAACCACAATGAGCATGCCTGATTATTCTCAAGTGGTTGATCAATCTGAAATATCTCTAAAACCTCCCCAAAGGCATGAGTAGGTGGCATTCCAGGGACAATAACATGAACAAGAGAAGACCGATTACTTCCAACAGTGCGGGATGCATAATAGGGTTTTCCGTTTACAATCACATAGTCAAAAAATGTTGTGTTATAGCTGAGAGGTGTGCTGTTTTGAACTAGCAGAATTTGATGACGACAGTGGACTGGGGTCTTGGGGAAGCGGAAACACAGTGTTTGCACCAGAAAACGGTATGAATTGGATGGGAGGGCCTTTGTGTGATGTCGTGGGCTCAGTTGGTACAAGCAGATGGCTACATGGAGAGGACAATCAGTCTATTGTGTCTAGAATCTTTTCTGAGACCAAACCATCATTGTGTAAGTCATTGAGCACTTGAGACATCGCTGCAAGACCCGCCACTGTCCCACATTCATCCTTGGATGCTTTGAGAATGGAGTTTGTGGCTTTGTTAGCGAGTGACTCGCTTGGATACCGTTTCAGTACATAAGCCTAGGAATGAACAGTACTTGAGAACTGGAACCTGGTGCCTGTTTCACCAGCTTGACATTGTACTTACCAAGTGCCCTATTTCACATGTCCGCTGAAACTCTGTGAAGAATGTTGTCTCGAGTTCACCACTACCATGGTTATTGGTTTTGAACGACTTGAGAACCTTGTTGAGTCGTTCGAATATATCGAGATCCTCGCGCATAAGTGACCCATGGTCAAGCATCTCCTGCTCGACAGCAGAATCCGATGTAGCTGGAGGATCATGGAAATCAACATAGGGCAATAACGGCCGAGGGGGAGGATGAATGACACTTGGAACCGAGCGTGAGATGGGGCCTTGATCCTGTTGCGCAGAGGGTATAATGAATTTTGTGCGGCCAGCCTGCTGAATGTGAGTTTGCGCATCCATTGTTTTTTGCTGTAGGTCACTGCATTCGTGAGTGCACGCTGTGCTCGGATTGACTAGTTTTCCGTTGCATTTGTGGGTTTGACACTTGCAGCAGATGAGAGGAGAAGGCATCTAGGGTGATGGTGGGTGATCAAGATGGACTCAGATAAGACGCACAGCACATGATACGACCGTGGTAATAGCACAAGACACAAATTGCTCAGGTTATGTACAAATGTATCTAGAAACACCTCAGATGTTTTTTGGATGGCGAGGCTGTGGTATTCATGATCCTGGCCCTTGATGCTTCACTGGTATAACACTTGAAAACAGTCAGCTGAATAGAGAGACAAGAAAAAAAAAAACATATGACAGGAACAACTATGCCATCTGGCTCGCTCTCCGATTCAGTGTCGCTCGTTGCTTGAACTGCAACAGAGCGTTTGCATGGAAGTCGGGGCGAAAGGATGGAGATGTTGACTTTCTGCATAGATGATTAGCTCTGTATGAGCCCATGCATTTCGAGACTTACTTGTACACTTTCTTTCAAGTTGATTGATACGTTGTCGATCTCTGCGGGGAGTTGCAGGGTGAGGGTGTTTGTCTCAGGCTGAGTATCTGTTGCAACTGTGCTCTTGGTATCACTCATGGCAGTGGAGGTTCAGGACTTAGTAGGAAAAAAGGTATGAAGGCTCATGGTATTGAAGAATGGATTCGAATGTGCGATTAGCGTGAAAAGCAGCTTGGATTGACGTCGTAATATGGAGATAGACAAGGGTGAAGAAGACTGAGGTTAGCCTTCGCTTTGGTGTTGATTTGGGTCAGCTTTGGCATGTTTGACTAAGTAGACCTATGATTTTGAGGTGGGGGAGTCAGCTCAAATGCTTGCTGTCTAAACACTCGGATTAGACTGTGAATTCACATATTTGTATTCTAAGGTAAGAATACAAAACTAAGAAGGTCCGTCTATCCTCATCTTATTTTGTTGTTTCCACAGTGAGTGCATATATCGCATCAATCCCAAACGGGTGAATGAATATGGCCAAGTGATGGCTGAGGATACCATCAAGGCAGACGGCAACAGCGAGACGAAGAAGGACAAGTAATCAACATGACGACCATACAGAAGGAGGTGTATGGCCTCGCGGTCTGCACCCAGGGTGGTTCTGAAGGTCGCATTATCTCCTGTACCTGTGCCTTGGAGTTGCTGGACCGTAAGCCTTGGTTCAAGTTTGTTGTCAGCACTGAGTCCTGACTAGCATCGTGCATGAGCATGGCCATGCCACCTCACTCGCCGTGTTGAACAGACAGCAGCCCTGTAGTGTGGAGGTGTGTGCCATTGTCATCATCTCATCAGTCGATCGTGAACCAAGAGTCACCAAGCGAAACGGACGGCCGCTCCACCATCTCTGTTACTCTCGTGCCTTGCGCTCAACGTTGCAAAGCACAGTACACATGTCGTCATGTCGTATTAAACCTGTGCTAACACCTGGGACAGCGAGGACGTTTACGAGATGCTCAGAGCTGGCATTCTCGAGTGCATATACAACAAAGAGCCCCAGCCCCCGAAGACGGAGCGTCGCTGTGACCATGTTTGGGCTTACTACGCCATGCGTCCAGGTAGCCACACGGCAGCTCGAAGAACTGGGGTACTCTGTGGTCACCTTCCATGTGACGGGTTCCGGAGGATGGTCGATGGAAAGGCTGATATGTGAGGGGTACTTGGTGGGTGTCTTGGATCTCACGACCACGGAACTTGCAGACGAGTTCGTCGGAGGTGTGCTTACCGCTGGGCTCCATCGTCTTGAGGCAGCAGTGGACAAGTCTATCCCCCAGGTTGTGAAACGACCAGAACCCACCTAAGGGTCTAGCGTTTGTAGTCGCAAGAGTACTAGTGAGGATGTTCTGGGAAAACTCCAAGAGAACAAGACTGGAGAGCCTTGTACTACTTGGCTATAGTATTTATACTACTAGTACATGTGCACAGACCGTGCAGTGCTTATCTACAG
>JBBPNA010000093.1:38970-85161 GCA_038090555.1 Boletus subcaerulescens | reverse complement strand
GGGTACCGTGGTGCAGTTTGTGACAAGGACAACTGTTTGGTAAGTCGCATTGTATGCCCGAACCCGGCGCATGACTGATCCACGAATAGACGATACCGTACAAAGACACGCTCGTTCCACAACTCGTGGTCCGTCACGCCAACCATTCTTGTTGACGTTTACTCATCGTTCACGACAGGACGCCTGGAAAGAATGCAGGGAAGTCTTTGGTGAAGGAAACGTCCTCATTGTGAGCAATTCTGCTGGCACGAAACACGACGCGGGCCAGATCCAGGTAAGGTCAGACAAGTAAGGTAGCACCAACGCTCAGACGTATTCTCAGGCCGAATCCGTCTCGTATCACCTCTCTGTTCCCGTATTGCGGCACAACTCGCCCAAACCTGCGTATTCGTGTATTAAATCGATACGCGGGTATTTTTCGACGCTTCGAGACCCGATCAAGGACGAAGAGTTGGTGATTGTTGGAGATCGGGTATTCACGGACGTTGTGATGGCGAACCGAATGGGCCGACGCCTGGTGCACGGTCCTGCAGGAACGGATTCCGAGTTGGAGAGATGCGGACCGTTGGCAGTATGGACGACTGGTGTATGGCAAAGGGAAAGTATGATGGTTCGGTGGTTGGAGAAGCGAGTGGTGAACATGGTCATGCGTTGGACTGACAGACGGTCTGATGTCCAAGATGCGTTTGCTAAACCAGTCACTCCGCAGCCCAACGAGAGTCAAACTATTTTGTCTAGAGTCATGAGTTTTGTACGGAGATGGTAGTCATGACACAGCCACATGTACTTCTTTCCTTGCACTGTGGTATGGTCGGGTTCCATGAGCACTACCCTCGTCCGGTCCCAGGTGCTGGTCTCTCCCCGCCTTTTTCTCCGTCCACCTCGTCCCACCCACTTTCGCCCGCCCCGTCCCGTCGTTCTCTTACACGCTCCCCGACGCCTGTTTGCCTCCCACCCGCCTCCCGCCCACCGCAGTCTTCTATCGCGTCTCTTCCCCAAAGCCTTACGACCTTCTCCCGACTCCGGTCCGTCCCTCCGCAAAGTCATCGCTCTCGCTAAACCTGAGAGAAAGCCGCTCCTCCTCGCCGTATGCCTCCTCCTCGTCTCTTCCTCGGTCGCCATGACCATCCCACTCACCGTCGGTAAACTCATCGATTTCTTTTCCACCGATGATCCCGTGAGTGTCCCACGTCTCGCTTCATCGTCGGGATCTGATTCTCACCACCACGGGGTCATGCACACTCAAATTTTCGTCGGGCGCGCATAGCATATACCGTACGGACTCTCGATCTACCAGGCGTCGGGGATACTTCTCGTCGCGTTTACGACTGGTGCAGCCTGTAATGCCACCCGATCGTTCCTCATGCGCATGTCTGGTCTGTGTCTGTCTTCGTCGCTTCTTTTCGTGTGCCTCGTTTTCGATTCATCGAACCGAGTGTCTGACATTGCTGCCTACAAGGTCAACGGATCGTCGCTCGACTGCGCGAACGCACCTACGAAGCCGCACTCCGCCAAGAAGTCGAGTTTGTCGAAAAAGGCGAGGGTGACGTGTTGAGTCGATTGAGCGCCGATTCGAGCATCGTCGGCGAAAGGTGAGTACTAGTGGTGACATGCATGTATGCGGCGATGGACCGACGTTGCACGCGAACTAGTGTCACACAGAATCTCTCGGACGGGCTGCGTGCGGCTATCATGTCTTCTGTCGGACGTGCGTATGCTTTGGGATGAGTTGTGCGATCGCTCATGTCCCTTCTATCTCAGTCGGTGCCATGTTTTATATCTCACCGACGTTGACGTTTTTGATGCTCGGTATCGTCCCTCCTGTATCGCTTGGCGCAGTAAGATTTCTCGGCTACGCCGACCTTGTACGATATTCACAGAATTTCACTCAGGTGTACTACGGTCGGTACCTCAAGAAACTATCCAACCAATCCCAAGAAGCGATAGGTGAAATGACCAAGGTCGCCCAAGAATCCCTCGCGGCTCTCAGGACAGTGCAAGCCTTCAACGCCAACGCGCAAGAACAAGCCAAATTCCGTGACCGCATCAACCACGTCCTTGCCCTCGCGCGCAAAGAAGCCATTGCGTCTGGCATCTTTTTCGGGAGCACAGGGTGGAGTGGGAATATGACAATCCTTGGTCTGTTGGGATATGGTACGTTTCCAACTCGGAAGTACAGGCGATTCGGCTGATGGTAGGCTAGGCGGCACGCTCGTCTCGCAGGGGGCGATCACCGTTGGAGACTTGACCAGCTTGTTGCTCTATACAGCGTACGTTGGAAATGGGTTACAGATGCTCACGTGAGACACACACTCTGATCACACTCTCGTGAGCTAATACAGCCTACCAGTGGATTTTTTGTGCGTGTTATCCGTATACGCCCTAGCTATAGCGCAACTCATGACATGTCTAGTCTTCGATCATGCGGGGCATCGGTGCGGGTACTCGGATCTTTGAGCTCCTCGACCGCAAACCTGCAATCGCGCCCAACCAAGGGATCGAAATCGACCCGTCGCGACGCGGCGTCATCCGGTTCGAGAACGTCGGGTTCGAATACCCGAGTCGGAAAGGCGTTCAGATCCTAGACGACTTTAACCTCGAGATTCGCGTTGGCGAGAACGTGGCGATCGTGTACGTTTCTGCGCGTGTCATGCGTGTGACTGAACCAATAAACGGCGTAGTGGCAAGAGCGGTGGAGGCAAGTCGTCGGTGCAGTCGCTCCTCCTTCGGTATTACGATCCCGTGCGTGGCAAAGTCACGTATGACGGACAAGGTACGTCCGTTTGTGGTCCAGTATAAGCGTGAAACAACTCGACACGTCTTGCGTAGACATTCGCGAATTCAACCCGAGTTCCTGGCGGAACATTATCGGCATCGTACCACAGGTCTGTTCCTCCCTCGACTACTCTCAGATGGCTTGATTCAGGGTTCCCACCCCAGGACCCCGTCTTGTTCACGGGCACGATCGCGTCCAATATTGCATTTGGCAACGCCACCGCGACGCGCGAAGACATTGAGCATGCCGCCCGACTCGCCAACTGTGAATTCGTCTGGGGCATGCCCAAGGGATTCGATACCGAGAGTGCGTGCATCTTTGCTGTATGACAGGCTCGACGGTTGACCTTTTTTTTTTTCTTTTCGTAATGACAGTTGGCCGACAGAGCCTGAGTGGTGGCCAACGTCAACGCCTCGCCATCGCCCGTGCGCTGCTCAAACGTCCCGCAATCCTCGCGTTGGACGAGGCGACGAGCGCGCTAGACGCGACGAGCGAGCATCGGGTCAACGATGCGATCGACAAGATTTTGACGCAGAGACAGACGACGTGCGTGATTGTCGCACATCGGCTGTCGACCATTGCAAGGGCGGAGCGGATCGTGGTACTCGAGGGCGAGTTTGGGTCTTATTGTTACTATGTGGCGGGACTGACACTGACCGACGTCTAGATGGACGGATATCCGAGTCGGGGAGTTATCGAGAGCTTGTTGGTCGAAAAGACTCGCGGTTCCGTTCACTCATGGCGGCACAGTTGACCGCGGCCGAGGCAGGAGTTGTACTGTGATGATAGACACCACTACTAGACATATTCATTCTGCATTCTTTTCGCAAAGCAAGCTCATCGAAAACATAAACAAACAGAAAAGTGACTGGTGTACATGCCAAATTACACAGAGCATAGGGTAGTCGATGCGACCCAGGAAAGCGTCCGTCATCGGTAGGTCGTCGAGTCCTTGAGACGCCATTGCCGAATAGGTCCCCACCACCACAGTGACGACCCGGTAGACTGTTCATCTGGTTGTACTGGCGGAGACGCGCGCGACGTATGGGGACCACGGTATCGCAGCGGCGGCTTTGGCATCGAGTCGTGCACGGCCGGCTCGTCTTCCCATTCTTCGTCTTCTTCGCGGGGTATCCGGACCTCCATCTCCACCTCTTCCCGTCGCTCGTGCTCTGCCTCACGCACGCTAAAACTCCCCAGTCCCCAACCGACAACCTGCTTTTGGTATGGATTCCGCTCTTCTTCGCGCTGATAGACTTGGTGCATGCGTTCGGCACGTTCGGCAGCTTGGATATGTGCCGCAGTGAGATGGGCATGTCGTAGACGCGCATACCACCGCTGGACCATCTGTAAAGGATTGAACATTGCGGACCAGCCTAGCACAGTGGCCGTCGACATGCTCTCCCCATCCCGAGACGGCGTGCGCGACATCGCCGAGGCAGACGCATCGGCCTTGGTATTTGGCTTGAAGGCGTCGGTAACGCCCTTCCAGACCGATTTTGCCTTTTCACGTTGCTCCTTGCGGCGTTGGGCGCGCAAGAGGCGTTTTTGCTGGCGCTTGTTTTCACGTTCCAAAAGTTCTTCGACTTCGCGTACGCCCATGCCTGCGCCAACCCACCACCACCAACCGAAGAAGCTCTGCCAGAGAGTGACGGCCCACATGAGTTTCGGCATCCAGGTATACTGGTCCTGTCTTGGGATGTACACAAAGTTGAGAGAGGTGGAGATGAAGGCGAGGATGATGGCGCCTGCGCCAAAGGCAGCGGTTCCTCCGTCAGTGCGCCAGGCTTGACGACGGTTGACAAAGAAACCCCAGATGATAAGGAAAGCGGTGAAGAGGACGGAAAGGGCAGCGTTGCATACGTTGCGGGTATCCTCTGCGATGGATGCGACGCTCTCGCTAGATATGAGGGGCAAGAGCTGCATAACGGCGGAGATGACGGCGAGTGGGCCTGAATGTGACATGTGGGAAGCAGTCAGCCAGGCAAGGACCAGAGGACATACCGATAAGACCGAAAATGAGTCTAGCCTCGAGATCGGAGGGGAAAAGGAGGGTGAGGAAGTGAATATGTGTGATCTGCGGTGTGTGAGAGAACGCTTCACACGGAAAGGGGGAGTACGGACCTGAACGACGACGGAGGTGGTAGCGTTCATGACGACCCAGGTTGCTCTCTCTGCGGGCGTCCAGATTTGCTGGTAGAGAAGGGTAGGGTCAGTAGAGTTGGCGGAGTGGTTTGCGGCAGGCATTTCGATGGCGAGATAGCTGAGCATGTACGGCCAGTGCTGGCTCTGGCGTACGGTAGCAGAGAAGATGACCCATAGAGTGGCAGAAGTGGATATGAGAAGGGTTGCGACGCCGGTAAGTTGGAGGGCGTAGTTTGTGCGAGCGAGGGGCCAGTGATACTGTGCGGTGAAGACAAGGTGGAACAAAAGGACGGCTGCGAGGGTGAGGGTGATGCCAGTGACGAGGACCTGGATGGGGAGGGACTGGACAAAGGGAGGACGGAACTGGAGGATGGGATCTCGGGAGTACGAGTCGTTCTGGGACTGGGCCATGGCGACTTGGCCAAGACAGAGGAGCAGTGAAAGACATGCATTCGACCCACTCACCGTCATCGTCCTCGTCTCGAGCTTGGCACTTGGCATCCTCTCACACATCGGACTTTAAATTATTACCCGATGCCGAGATTAAAATATGTACAAACACGCTACGGCATCAGTTGACCAGATCGGATGGCCTTGGCAGCCTCGCTCTGGGCCTCGTCCAAAAGGTATCGATCATAGATTACCTGTAGCTTGTCTGCCTCCTACGATAAAAATATGAGCACACGGGAGGGAGTCAACTACAGAGAACAAACGCACGCTAGTCGTCTGAACCACGCTCTCTCTCGCGCACAAACGTTCCGCATACGCCTTCCATTCTCTGCCCGCAGCAGCCCTGTCATACCCTCGGTGCTGTTCCAAAACGTACTCCCTCGCCACCCACGGGGCAACCATCACGTCCGCCAACGACAACGCCTCGCCCACGAAATACGGGCCCTTCACCTGTGCGGCGAACTTGCGTTGCGCGTCGTACAGATCACTGCGCGCCGCATCAGCTTTGGCCTTGTCCTGTGCCATCAACAGCCGCTGCCACGCCTGCAACATGTTCTTCGTCACGTGGTCGATCCAGATACGGACCCTGGCCCGCTCGTACGGGTCTGACGGGAGCAGGCTGGGCTTGTACGTCGGATACGCGTCCTCGAGGAACTCGCATAACACGATCGACTCGTACAAGGCTTTGCCTTGGTACTCGACCGTTGGGACGAGCCCCTTGGGGTTCAGCGCTACACGTCTGGATGAACAGTGCGGTCGTCGCACGTGGGACGAACCTACCAAGAAATTGCGGTTCCTTCTTGTATGGATTAACTTCCTTGTATTGGTAGGGAATACCCCTCTCTTCGAGCGCGATCCAGACCCGCTGGTTGAACGGACAAAACTGCATACGTAAGGTCGTCAGCCGATATTATGATACCCCCATATGGCGAGTTCACATACCCATCCAGACCAGAACACAAGGTCCTGTGAGTCCTGGTGTTGCGCTACCGTCTCTGCAGCACGTCCCGTCGCAACTGGGTGAATCTTTTCGTCGGGAAGTCGAGCCATGGCATTTCGAGATTGTTCGTATCCATCTTTATATCGTCAAGTGACAAATATAGTTCCGTGATGACGAATCACTCTGTCAGCTCTTCACAGGGGCTCGATCTACCCTCTCGACGACGAGGACGCGATACCCTCGCTCTGAATCGATTACCTCCACTTAGTGTTATTTGAGTTCTCGCATTGGCACAAGGCTCAGTGAAGGTCAGTCTGAGGAAGAGAAACATCCGAGTCGATTCAGGGACTGACTCGGATTCCGGTCCGGTAGTTGTCATGTGCCTATTGCTGCCGAGTACGTACAACCACCACCTCTCTCCTCATCTTCATATCAGTCAACCTCCCGTTGGTTGTAAGACTCATAACACCAATGAACATCATGGTAACACCAGGATTGTACCCACATCCCCCTCGCCAGGCCCCTCCCCCTCCCATCTCAACTGCTCAAACCGCACATCCACCACCCTCACCACCTCACCCTCACCTTCTTTCTCCCCCGCAGCACCCTCCTCGCCTCCTCCCCCTCGTCGATGATTCATCACCTTTACGCGCGGCACCTTGACATACCCACACTCGATCGGAATCACGTTCCACGTCACTCGCTCCTCTGTACCCGGCAACACCAACGGTAACCGTCCGCTCTTCAACCCAGCGACGACGAACCCATCCGACGGCTGTAGGTCTAGCGCGACGCTGATCACTGCCGACCGACTCCCACGGCGGTTGCGTACCGTGAGGTGGATCGGGTTGGGCGTGTGCAGTTTGGCTGTTGCCGGGACGCTGAGGAGCGCGACAAGTGTTTCGCGAGGGGGCCTGAGAAGGGGGAGCGATATGTAGGTCGACGAGCGGGGACCGTGGTGGCCGGGCGATAGAATCCTATGGGCGTCGCGTCGTTAGACAAAGATCATCATGCAATAATGACTAGGATTCCCACCTTTTCCATGTCAGCTCGTATTGACCCGGCCCAGGTAACACTTCATCAGTATCGTCTTCCGTCGAGGCCAGCTCAACAAGACAAATGTCAGAAATTTGGTCCCCGGTAAGGTATTCTGCAGTGATCGTCGCAAACATCCACTCGAGCTTTCATGGGGCACTCACCACCAGGAAACACGCCGTCCACACCCGCTTCCAATGTTGTATCGACCACCCTCGCGTTCCGACTCTCCTAAACAATACAGTCGGTCACCCTTGAACAGCACGACCTCGTCGAGGAAACTCGTACCAATCTATGCAATGCCACCTTCTCCAGTTCCACCCCACACGGCGCCGCGCATTCAACCACCGTCGTCACCACCGCCTCCCCGCCCGCCCGTGCTGCCCCATGTGGATCTTCCAATACGGACAGATCCGCCAGCGCTGGGGGTGGTCGAAGAGATCGCTGGTAAGCCACATCTTGATGCACCACGAACACACTTGAGGTCGGAATCAACAACGTCCGTAAGACCTCGCCCATGTCGTAGTCCTGCGAGGCATCCAGAGTTTCTGATGGTGATGGTGATGATGATCGGGCTTGGAATCGAGATTGGGATGGAACCGGCCCCGTCGTCGTACGCGATTGAACGGAGATGTCGATCGTTCGGTCCCCCGGTGCACCACTGCTCACCAACACCATTGTCTTGACTACCGAGACACCGGGCCGGACCGTCCCGAACTGAACACCCTTGATCAGTCCCGACGATTTCTGGCCGTCAAACGACAAGAATTGTACTATTGCCAAGGGATATGATGAGCAATAAGTAGCAGAACGCGTGGAAGCGGAAACGTACCTGCCTCGTCAACCTCGGTTGGCTGCAACAACACATCGACCACAATATCCAGCGCCCGGTCGTCTGTATTCGTAATCTCGACCACGATCGGATAGGCCTCGTCCAACAATGCAGGCTCCTGGTGCGAAAGTGAAATTGAGAGTTGGTGTGGACGATGGCGAACGCTAGTGAAGATTTGTCATGAGGCATGGTTGGATCCGGGACAGATACTCACATGACCCTCAAAGAGTCGTCCCGTGTCACGGGAATGAAGGTTACTGGTTGTACCGAACTCAACCAGCGAGGAACGGCGAGGATTGATTCTCGCGATGCACATGGCTCATGCGGTACCTCGATTGTCCAACTCCCTTCTTTCAGTGTCACCACGATGCTCGAAACCTACGTCATTGATTGATCGTCCATATAAGCAAAAAAGGAGGGGGAGAAACACGTACGCTGAAAATACCTGGAACATCCGAGGCGAGCGTACCGGCCAAAACGACCTGGTCTCCAGCTCGCCACCTCAAATGCACCTGCATTTCGATCGGTTTCTCTCCTCGTATCTGACCCAACGGTACGAGCCGCACGGGGTCAGGTTGTGCAGACGCATCGTGATGGATGATGATCGGCCTGCACCCTTCCGAAAATAAAATCGAAATCGAGTGGATCGGGAGATCAGAGATTACCGCGTCCGGCGCGGCCAGCGAGATTTGAAACGCGACCCCTTCGCCTACTCGAACCTCGGGTTTCCAAAACACCACCGAAGTGTTCACTATGTAGGCGTCAGTACCGTCAATGGGGTTGACTATCCCAATACATACGAATCGGCTCAGACTCTTTGAGGTCAACGACCAGAGCCTCGTTAGAAAAGGGGACAGAGGTCTAACGCTCAACGTTCAAAGGTGTTTCCTCTCACATGCGAATCATATCGCACCTTGAGAAGTGTCAGTAGATCGTCTTGCAACGACCCCGGCTCGTCGATGTCACCTATACCGCACAACGCAAGATCAGCGTGCGACAACAAAGCCGCGCACCGACACACACCATACCCAATCATCTCTACCAACAACCTCACCGTCAGCTCCACATCGCCCAACTTCTTCGCACAGGCATACCAAGTAAGAAACAGTGGACGAAGCATTGTATTCCACTTTTCTCGCCGGTACGTCTTGGCGATCCGTTCAAAAAAGCTATGACACGTCAACGTCACCTCCACAACCCTGCTTAAGAAACATTCAACTGTTCGCACCGGATTGCCAGCTCGAATTTTCCAGACTGGTAATACGTTTGCGCGATGCGAGACGCAATCCACAATGTCAGTCTCCCCTGACTTGCCGTTGAACTATACTTTTTAAACAGTTCGTATGATTTCGTGTAGAGCTACCAGGTAAGTCAGCAACATATATATACACCCGGTCGAAAGAAAGATACCTCCAACACGATCGTCAAGTGGTCCACTTTTTTTTCGTTGGCGTATCCAGGCGCCGCATTCATCCCCTGCGACGCGCTCTCACTTGCCAACAAACGCTCGCGCCTGGCCTCAGTGCAGCGTGCTGCCATGTAATAGTAGTGGCCGGGATGTTGTAACGCGTGGCTGGGATTCAATCCAAGTGCGCGTATGGCGTCCACGTCGAGTGGTGCACCGCTCGCTGATGCGATCGACGCACCCGATGCTCGCGTGAGTGGGACATGCGTCGGGAACGTGAGTGTGGACTGGGAACCTTGTTCGAGAAGTTCTGCAAGCACGCGGTGTCTAGGAGTCCATGAGGCGAGCACTGATACGATGCGATGCGATGAGACATACTGCCTGGCCATCCAGCTCCAATACTCGAATGTCTCCTCGCCGATGCCCCAGCCACGAGAAAAGTCTGCAAAACGACGCATGTGGAGGTTGTGATTCGATAGTGCGAGGGCGTGCTCGTTGTTGTAGAGGTAGAGCTTCGTTATCTGAGGACGCATATGAACGTTGTCTGACGTATGTTCGGAGTGCAAGCCATACCTTGAAGTTGATTGTATCTGCAAGTACCTTGGCTTCCGCCCATCGCTTGGTTCGGGGTGGTAGGATGGCCGTAGAGCCAAACATAATCATCAGTGTCGTATACGCATCCTGGTAATGTCTAGATGGTATCAGGGAAGGGCTAAAGCGTGACGACCGCCTGACGTACTTGAGCGCTACTTCGTCTTCACCTCTGAATTCTGCAAAACAGGCCATCTTGTATTCGTATCGAACCGTCCACCCTTCTGGGCGAAGTGGGCGTGGACTGGCAGCGCCGACAGGAATCAGGGGCGGTGGATTATAGGTCGAGACTTGGGAGTGTCGGTTGCGCTTTCGACGAACCCGCTTGGAGTGTGAAGTGTAATACTCCACGGCTGGCTCGTAAAGTGCGTCTTGCAAGCTAAGAGAGTCAGCCGAAAAGACGAAAAGAAAAACGCTGCCTACCCACCTCCGAGCGAATTCGTCCAGCTCTGCTTGACTGACGGGACTCAAAACAAACAGCGCCGCCTTCGAATCCAGTCCGCTTTGCTTTCGGATATAAGACAACCGACTGTCCAGAGACGGATCATCTGACGGAAGGAGATATTCGTAATTGATATAAGAAACATGACGCGAAGACATACCGAGCATTCTCCTACTGGCCAACAATACAACGGTCAATTTAATGCCTCGCTCGCTTGCTGTCTTCTTCCGTTGCGCGATCTCGGCGCTGAGCTCTGCATCCCTTTTCCGTTCTTCTTCAACGCGATCGCGACCGCGCTCCACCTCGGATGTGTCGAGCGGGGACCGCTGTGTCGTGTTCGCTGCCTCGAACATACGCAAGAAGAGGACGAATACGCTCGGAAGAAACGCCATGTGTTTGCGTATCCATATTGGGGCTATCAAGCCATCTGGATGAAGCGGTGAGGAGGGTGTGAGTGGAGAGAGCGGGGAATGTGCTGAAGTATACGAGGGATCTTCGGGAGACACGAGTTTTCGCGGGGGGAAACGAACGTTTTTCTCGACGAGGACCATCTGGAAGGACCTGTTACGCTCTGGACTCCATATAGAGGGACGTAGTTGAGACTGGAGGGTCTCGCGTAGACGCGAAATGAGGAGGGCAAACGGATCCTGGGTCTTTGGGGGAGGTGGTGGTGGTGGTGGTGATTGAGAAGGTGTTTCCTGTTGAACGGGCGCACCGCCGAGGCCAGCGACGAACATGACGGGCGCGAGCTGCGCCAGCAACTCGACGGGATACGAGTTCATCGTGATCAGAGTGATCTAGTAGGCGTGGGAATCATACAGTACAAGGAGCTCCTATCCCTCGTCGACCTCCTCTCTTCTCCACTTGACGACAACATGGCCACACCAGCAGACTGTACATGCCAGAGTAACTGCGGGTAGGTACTTAAAATATGTCTTTCGCCACACCAGTCTGACCGTGTGCAGTGCCTGCGGACCCTCTGGGACCGGATGCGGCTGTCCCAAGGGAAAGTGCAACTGCAAGCAATGCGCCAATAGCCCCCATTCGAACAAGGTACCCCATTTTCTATCCGCACGGTGTTCGAGTTGACATGTACGCATAGTGTGAGTGCCGCGGTTCAGGTGACAACTGCGTTTGTACCACACAAGGCCGGGCTTGCACCTGCGAATCCAAGTAAAAAGCAGCACGTCGAGGTAACAACGAGAAAACAAGTAGCGCCTTGTTCTGCGTGTACGATATTCGAGCGACCTTGTGTAACTAGTTGCGACTATCAGGGGTTTCGACCAACTTCAACGCCTTCCTCTTTCGGATGAATGTGAGTCCTATTTGTGGATCAATGGCCCGGGAACGCGCTGGTATAAGTTGAGACGACCATGCACGACTCTCCAACATCATCCCCGGCCGCTCATTGACTGAGCTTGCTTGCCATCTTTCATTCTTCATCATGTACGCTCAGTCCGCAACTCGAGTCGTCTTTTGTTTCTGGACCACACTCCTTACCATGGCTGCACTAAGTCAAAATTTCCATCACGAAAATCTTTCATCATCTGACCTGTTTCATGTAGCCGCCTCCTCGCCCGTCCCCGAGCCAGAACCAGCTCCCATGGACCGTAACCCCGCATCCGTCATTTCGAGCAACCTCAACCTTTCATGTCAGCATGGATGCCCTGCATCATCTAGCGCACAGCAACTCGTCAGTTGTTCTTCTTTCGGGCGTGCACGATGCTGACAGGCGGACCTCTTTAGAATACGAACGCTGCGCTTGGTTCAGTCGTGACCCCACTCTCCCTTTTTGGTGGCCTCGTCCTCTCGAGCGGCATCCTTGCTGCGATATGATCAGCAGTCGGCATTGTCACATAGATGTACTTTGGACATTTTCACTGTAGCAATAGCCATAGCCATGGGAAGGATACTCCCCTTAACGGACACTTCACCCATTCATGTGACAATCACGGTGTATTTGACATGATATCATTTGCCCCTAATAAACAGAAACCAAGAAAGATATAAGCAAGCATGCTTAACCCTATGAAAATGACTTGTCCGAGATCTCAGGTAGAGACCCCCTGGAACTATATCATCGACCATGTCAACATTGCTCGTAGCGAACCATGCTCAAAAAACGTACCGTCGTACACCACAGCAGTAGCACGCTCTCGTAGACAATATCACCACAGCAACCCACGTCAAGATCATCGCCGCGAGGATCATCCATACCGCATTCCCAAACTGCACGTTGAAACTCGCGCCGGAAAACAATGCGTTGATATTGTCCTTGATGCCGATCACCAGGGCTACGTCTGCCGCAAACACGACGGTCCCAACGATTGCAGCTACGATGGCGATAATGAGTGTAATGATGGCGACGGCATGTGAGTGCAAGAACAACGAAAGGATAAGGATGACGGTCGACAGCCCTGCCGCGACGAGATGGAGCGAGAGAAGGAGGAGCAGACTCGTCTCGGCCACGTTGGCGAGTTCTGTTGAGAGTCCAGCGTCACGGAGGAAAGTCGTCGGGATCGTGTAACCAAGCTGAGGACCGTAGCATAAGCCATGACCTATGATGGGGCTCAACGCGCTGAGAGATACGGTTAGCATCCAATGAGTGGGAAGACATGGCTGAGGTCCGCTCGCCTGGTCGCACAGACGCCCCATACGCCAAGGTAGAGACTCGTGGCCCCATTCGAGATGGGATTCATCGAGTGCAACGCGGACACCTCGATTATGTATATCGAAGGTGTGATCGTCAGCGACAACCCGACCAAAATGAAGAGCAGGAAAGCAGTGAAAAAGACCGCGAGCGTCGTCAGGGACACCACGAGATGCTTTTGCAGTGGGCGGGGGACCTTGAGTCCACAGACATCCAGCGTAGCGACCATGCTCGTCTGCAAGGGACTTGGGACAGCGAAGGCGCACAGGGCGCAAAGAGAAATAGGCAGCAAAGCCTCGAGGAATGGGATCAATCATATAGTGGTAGACATGGTTTAGCTTCGTGTGGGCAACTGTGCCTCACCGTCAGTCTAGACAAATTCAGTCGTCACACAAGGAGAGCCGGACCAACTGAGATAGAACGCACATAGGTGTCGAACATGAAGTAATTTGCACTTAGGAGGTCGGGCCGGGTGCCAGCAGATTACCCATTCCTAGAACATAGGCTAGTTCAAGTCGTACACTGAGCAAGTGCCACTGCGCACTAGGCTCGTCTTTTCGCCTGTGCCAAACCACTGCAGGGCACTTCAAAGGTTGCACTAGAACAACAAGCAAGCAGGTGATATTCGTTGAAACAGAACACCAGATCAAGTCGATCACATCGATCGTTGACATCGGAGAGCCAGAGTCATGGCTAACCATGGTTGTTGGACCACCGAATACGATTGGATGGTCTCCCTAGGTTCAGAGCCACAATCGAGGGAAACCGTGCTCTGCGTCCTGTTCGATGATGGAGCTCAGCGTCAATTCTCGAGCGTCCGTATAACCTTGTTATACAGCAGCGACGCCACTCCTCAGCAACACCATACATGGGTATGAAGTTTCTTTTGCAACATTCCTTTAGGTTCGCTGATTATTCGTCGTGATCCCTCAGCAAATTAAACCTTGTTCACCCTCACTTTCCGTCGTCAGCCGCGTTCCTTTCGAGTCTCAGGACACGTTTGTAACACCGAATGATCCCTCTCTCCCAATATGCAACATAGTATTTACAGCCGACCGACACTCAGCTCGTTCGCAGACCATATCGGGAGTGGCCAAAGATTGCGGGGAACTTGTTCTCACCGAAACCGGACCCCCCAAGGACTTTCACAACATCGCGTTTGAATTTGACCAACCGTTGACCGAAAACACGGAGAGTGTGTCCGTTTCGTTCACTAGTTCACGCCTGCTGTGTACTATGATCACCTATGGTGTTTTCTCCGACCCTCCGTCCGATCACTCTGCGACAGTCGGTCGTGTCGTACGCGTCTTTCCGGTTGACCCTACGAGCAAGCGTAAAACCATTTCCCTTCCCACAGACGTCCTCCTCCTCATCTTTGAAAACTTGCGTTTTCCACCCACATATCGCGGTTGGCGAAAGGATGTCCTGTCCTCTGCATTGGTGTGTCGAGAATGGACATGTGCGCTCAACGCGCTTTTGATCGATTTTCGCTCGGAAGAGAGTCAGCAGGGATATCCTCCTGAGATATCCCGCTTTGCGAGCGGACTTGTAGCGCGTCCCAGTCTTGGCCTCGGTATCAAGTACCTCTCCGTAGGGTATTTGGAGAAGCACCCAAGTTGGGATCCTTATCCAGATTTTTTTCCTCCGGGTCGTCTCTCAGCAATGTTCTTGGCCAAGTTGCAGTTACAACAAGGCAACCCGCGTCGATCGCGGTTTGGTAAATCTTTATTGTCCATCCTGAGTGTCGCCAAGAACCTTCAGACCCTGCGTCTTAATCCTGGGAAGGACCTCGTCGTGGCATCAGACGATCTCGCGGACACACTTTGTGGGCTGAACAAACTGGAAACATTTGAAGGAAGGTGTCCCCTCACCATAGCTCAATTATTCTCCTGTGTCGCTACATGGCCGTCGTTGAAGCGTCTCTCCATCCAGAACATCCTCCCTCTCGTGGACCACACCCTCCCATTAGCCTCGCCTTCCTGTTGTCTCACTGTGCTCGAACTCTTTGACACTCCTATCAAGGACGACGAGCTAATATGTTTCGTGAGCGCATCCGGCGCGACCCTCGAACGACTCACGCTGTGCCGCATCTCGCTCTTGACCAACGCTGGACTCGGCGCCGCCTTGAACGCCGTCTGCACGTCGCTGACCTACTTGCACATCATGAGCGACGCGCTCGTGCGGAGCCCGGGCGAAGAACATGCCCTCGACGCCACCATCACGCGCATGGAACGCTTGAAAATGCTCAAGATCGTCCCGTATGTTGCCTCAGAACGGATGGTAGAGCGGCGCACGGAAGCGTTCAAGCAGCGCTCGACGCCTGCCCTGTCCGAGGTTCGCCTCCACCTTCTGATGACAGGTGTGCCTGAGGATTGTGGTCTAATTGCAGCGGCGTGCCGTGTCTGGCCTGGGTGGGAAATGGCGCAGACGGGTTGGACTGCGACCCTAGGGATTCCGAGTCTGTACTTGTAATGCGTTTGAGTCATGAATTGCACCATCAGATTAGATCGAGGACGATCGGCGGCGACATACCACCAACGTCTGACATCATCAGTTTTAATCCTCTAATATACTCGACTTCATGAGCTGAACTCGCCCACAAAACATTGAATGCGCGGGTCTACTTTTTCTTGCTTCGTAATGTCGCCAACGAGCAGTGTTCAACCCCAGGGATATCGACCATGCACCGCAGGTTTCTCGACGCCTCCAGAAATCACAGCTCAAACAACGAGTCGGACACGTCGTCGTCCAACGGCCATACGCCGACCTCTCTCACCCCGGGTTCAGCGAGCGAACGCTCCGACGACGAGGGGTCCGAATTCCATCTGGACCAAAGCCCACCGGAGATACCTGACCCTATTGACAGCGACGGTTTTGGGTTATATGGAATAGAGAAACTGTTGGAGATGCTACAAGGTTGAGATTTAAAAAGTGATACGCCATTTCCTAGATATTTGAGTAATCCAGTGCTGTCTTCATGAGTACATTGCATATAATTAGAACACCGTTAATCGCTTTTCCACAGCCGGCATGAAGACTTATCCAACGCTTTGCGTATCGGCTTTTCCTTTCTATTAGGCGCGAGAGCGATGCAAGTGGGAATGTCTTCTGGCTGTTCCGTCCAGAGGTGATGTGGTATGGGCTCAAGACCAACATGTGAGAGTGCAGCAGTGAGCTTCTCTAAGGTAGATAAGTCGGGTGTCTGAAACACAAGCCAAATGATATTGATTGTCCACGTTAAACGTCCAATATGAGCGCAGCACACCTGAAGTACGACCTACGCGGACCTGTGTCATTATGGGAGGATCTCGATCCTTTTGAAGCTCACCTTGCGCATGTTCCGTAGGTCTGCCAGATATTCAATCGTTTCTTGTCGTCCGCGCGTCAGGTGCAGAACCTGCCACCGAAAGGCGTCAACGCTCCTTACGGACGGGAATGTATATACGCTACGCGTACCGCGGTGGCCGCATGTGCCGCCTGGGCCATGAGTGGTCCAACGCCCCACTTTTCTTTCTTTGGTGAAGAATTAGTCCTTGCAAGGGTCACTCAGAGTGTAACGTCCGAGTCTGAGCGACACAGAACGTACGTCGAAGAGATCCCTTCGTACGACGATCTGCATCACGAGTGGTTCAACATTAGAAGCTTGCGACGAAACAGGGTTCTATGGGTCAGAAGGTAACAGGTGCAGTGAATTCTGTCAGAATGGTTGGCTTACGGAGGTATCAGTCGTTGGAGTAGAAGTGCTGGCTGTCGTTTGGGGATCCATCACGCCGACCGTACAAAAGCACCGTCTTTGTAATTGTAATTCCAAGCCAGGTGGTAATAGAAATCTTGCTCTACGATAATTTCTGGTACAGGCAGTGGAGGAATGTCGAGGCAATAGAATTGGAAAGTACTTGAGAGTCGAGACGTGCATCCGTGTGACCGTGTCCGACTCCGATTCCGGTCAGCACTGTCTCAGACAGGTGACTTTTATATCTCTCGTTATCTGCGTTTGCACCGGTCCAGAAGTTTGTCCGAGCCCCGCACGGAGTGCGCATTATGGGTACAGGATAGGACAACAAATGACCCGCCGAGTCCTGCCTTCACAGTTGGGCCACAACATCTGAAGTCGGACGGAACCGCACGGGTTCTCCTTAGGAGAATGAGTTTTACACGGTCGCAGAGAACGTTCTCTGTGATCGAACGGGCAGTTTTCCACCTGAGGCTGTGTGTTGGCGACTATTCTAGGACCCGTGTATGTGCTCGATTCGCAACGGGTGAGCAGAATTCCGAGCGGTTTTCCCTTTGAACGCACTCGTATCGTCTCGCAGCGTGATCAGCGCCATATAAGGTCCCGTCGACGGTCGACCTTTACTAGTAGATGAGCTTGCGAGTGAAGGTTCGGCGACAGCTACTGGTTCGCACCCACTGCAGGCACCTCTTCGTCTCAGACGACAACAGTATTGGACTATCTTCAAGTCGAATTATAAAGCGCCAGCACTCTTTCAACCCCCCCGGGCCATTTTGTCACCTCATGTTGTTCCTATGTGAGAGTGTGAAAGGTGCGCAAGGAGGCCGGTCACTTTGGAAGGTGTGTAACTATCCATCAGATGATCATCTAGAAATATACAAGCCCCCGTGCACCAAGTATGGTGGCCAGACTGCAGCGCCATGACTTGTATCTCCTAGAACCCAGCAAATGATTACCGGTTGCCAATGCACTGTGATTGGAGGACAAAAAAAGAAGGGAATTGAAGATCGTTCCCGCTTAAAAGTGGACTTATACAGGTGTCACTTGAACACGCAGAGAACGTTCTTGGAACGTGGATGAACAATATCTCGGACCGTGGAACAAGTAATCCGTAGTACATCGGAGGACGCGTATAAATGCAATGACCGTCAGTCGACCCTCTCAGCACAAATTGCAATGCTTGATTTGCAAGAGGTGGGTAGAGGCTGTGGCGCCTGTTTCCTTTACCTAACGTGCTCGCGGATTCAGACCATTCGTGGAACTCTTCACTCGATCCTCGAGCAATGTAATGTTCCTTACAAGGTCACCCCGTACGATCATGACCTTCACTGGGAATGTATTGAGGAAGCGGTTCGACGTGGCTACCCGGTTGAGGGCGACCTCTCTGTGTGCACATTCTTACGAGTTGGCGTCATCTATGCATCGGTTGCCGCCGTGCATCTTTCCCATCCAACTCAGATATGGATTGCACTCTACACATCGTGCCTCATCTACGTCGACGAGATTCCAGCGCGTTTCCCTTCAGACATCCGCAACATCTATCTGTTCCCCAACCGATTCATTGAGAAGCAACAACAGGAGAACGCTATCCTGGATGCACTTGCAGACATCATTCGTCGGGCACCGGACTTGTTTTCGCCCATTCCATCGAAGCTGATCATGACGTCGACTCTGAACTTTTTCACTGCCAATTTACTGGAGCATGAAACTAAATCCATGGAGGTATGGCGCTACTTCTATTGAGTGTGGCATGCAGCTGACATGGACGGTAAGATCGCCAGCCCAGCCCAGCAATATCCCATTTACCAACGTACGATGACTGCCCTTGCAGAAGGATATGCATACTTCGCATTCCCGAGATAATGCTATTCATCAATGATATGAAGTATGTACCCTGCCTTGAAACACGTGGACACTGTATTCATATCTATTTTAGCAACGTATTATCCTTTTACAAGGAGGAGCTTGCGGGTGAGACTGTTAACTAGATCTCCACAATTGCAGCTCATAACAAGGAATCGCACATGAAGGCTTTCGAATCGTTGTCGGGTGTGGTGGCTGGCCACTATAAGAGGATTGTGAAAATATTGGAGGGATCCCCGGAGGCGTGCGAGGCATTCAGGTATTTTGGCGCTGGATACATTGATTTTCATCTCTCGTCGGAGAGGTATAAGCTGTCAGAATTGAACTTGTAGGCAAACTGCCAGCAAGCTCCATGGATGGATATTAGATTCCTGTGGGTATTATGCAATGCATGTCTCTCCACTAGCTTCCCCTTGAAAACTAACCTGTGCATGGTCAGCATTTTCCATAAACCATTTCACTCGTAAGGTGTGTCGGATATGTGAACGGACAACTATTAGGTTCTGAATGGTCGCAGCAAAATTATGGCGATGATCTAAGTATAGTATAAGCTGAAAGAAAGCGCGGCTTTCCATTATTTAACACGATTGATGGAGAGGGCGAACGAACCTTGCATGGAAATACACATCCTAGCATGACCGCCCATGATCACCTAGAATGTTTATCTTAAGAGGATCTGATACCAGTGGAGGGAAGCAAACCGAACTTATCCTATCCTTCGCGGCCTTGGTCAGCGCCTCTTTGTCATAGTCTGGTGACCAATAGATTCCAGAGAACCATATGTCAGTCACCCCAGCAGCCATCGCATACGGGAGGCAGAGTAACTGTTGATCATCCATTCGGCAGGAGAATTCTAAACTTGAGTCAATGCAAAAGTTCTTGATGTTAATACCGGTCGACGAAGGAGATGGCTTCTCAATAGGACTTGAGGCCTTCCAGGCCACTACACCGAGAGCAATGGTTAGACACTCTGATTATATCGTGGGGAGTCAATCGGGTGCACGGAATGTTCAATCCGAGTCTAAGAGCTTACGATGCATTCCATCTTCGGTGCCATGGAGTTCGTCGAACACCATCACTGCCATTTCAACGCTGTCAGCATTGAGTGGGGTGTTCCTCCATTACATAACGAGGAGGTCTACGGCGATAGTTATGTAAACGGAAGATAAGTAAAGTACGTATGAGTGGTGGTAAAATTTCATGATCTATGTATGCAATATGGGGTCATGTGAGGATAGCGGGAATGCGTACGGATGCAAACGAAGGGACGGCGAGAGGGCCACACTCAGATCAAGCAAAGAATCAGCAGGGAAGTGAGCACGAAGTGTTTAATCCTTCTTTTCCTCCTTGTTCTCTGTTGACGACTCGGAAGCAGCGTTTTCCGCGTTGCGCTTCTCGTAGACCTTCTGGAAGAGACCTAGCGAAGCTTGTTGAGTCTCATTGATCTTCTCTCGAATCTGGTCGGCAGTAACCGAGCCATCGCCAACGTGGCCCTTAGCTGCTAATTCGCGGAGTTCCCCGACGAGCTTCGTGACTTTCTCTTTCTCCGTGGCATCAAGTTGATCTTTAAACTCGTTCATTGCTAGGACAAGATAAGTCACTGCGTGACGCATATGATAACAATGAACCGACCTTTCTCCGTATCGGAGCAAACGGACTCGCCCTTGTTCGCCTCCTCAATGAGCGTACGGCGAGCTTTGTCGGATTCAGCATACTGCTCAGCGTCTGTTACCATGCGCTCAATGTCCTTGTCGCTGAGACCCGATGACGATGCGATGGTCATTGACTGGTCCTTTGCAGTGGCCTTGTCCTTGGCTGAGACATTGACAATGCCATCTAGAAAGCGGTCAGCTGATGTAAAAGAAAACTTGTATTGAGACTAACCTGCATCGATGTCAAAAGTAATCTCAATTTGAGGAACACCCTTCGGCGCAGGAGGGATACCGACGAGGCTGAAGTTACCGAGGAGCTTGTTATCCTGAACCATCTCGCGTTCACCCTGGTAGATCTTAACCTCAATAGCGGTCTGACCGTCGGCTGCAGTCGAGAAAGTCTGGGATTTCTTCGTAGGGATGGTGGTATTCCGGTTGATGAGCTTAGTCATGATGCCACCGAAGGTCTCGATACCGAGAGAGAGTGGGGTAACGTCGAGCAGCAGGATGTCGGTGACGTTGCCAGCGAGAACCCCACCCTGAATGGATGCTCCAATAGCAACCGCCTCATCGGGGTTAACACCTTTGCTCGGGTCCCGACCAAAGATACTCTTCACGGTCTCGCCGACCTTCGGCATGCGAGTCATACCGCCGACCAAGATTACTTCGTTTACTGCACTGGCTTTGACACCAGCGTCATTGAGGGCCTTCCTACAGGGCTCGACGGTGCGCTGGACGAGGTCATCGACCAAGTTCTCGAAGTTGGCTCTGCTGAGTTTCAAGTTGATGTGCTTGGGGCCAGACGCGTCCGCAGTTATAAATGGAAGGTTGATCTCTGTCTGGGTCGTTGACGAGAGTTCGATCTTGGCCTTCTCCGCAGCCTCACGAATTCGCTGGAGCGCCATGCGATCTTGACCGAGGCTGATGCCCGACTCCTTCTGGAACTCCTTGAGAACATATTCGACCAAAGCGACATCAAAATCCTCTCCGCCAAGGTGTGTATCGCCGTTGGTTGACTTGACCTCGAAAACGCCCTTCTGCATCTCCAATATAGAGATATCGAAGGTACCACCACCAAGATCATAGACCGCAATGATTGATGAATCTGCGCGGTCGAGACCATAGGCAAGAGCGGCAGCGGTGGGTTCATTGATGACACGGAGGACGTCCAGACCAGCAATCTGACCAGCGTCCTTGGTAGCTTGCCGTTGTGCATCGTTGAAATATGCGGGTACGGTCACCACAGCGTGACTGAACAAATAAAATTAACGACATTCTGGTACAAACCCATGACGAAAAACATACGTGGCTTTTTTGTTCAAGTATTGCTCAGCCGTTTCCTTCATCTTTACAAGAACCATAGATGACATCTCTTCAGGGGACTATAGAGTGTTAATGGGTTAAAGACTCGCAGAGATACCCACTCACATATTCCTGGGTCTTGTCACCGATCTCAACACGGACTGCTGGACGGCCGTCACTCTTAGCAACAACCTGGAAAGGCCTACATGGCGAATGAGTGAAAGGCAGCGAAACATTTCCGACATATGTACTCACCAATGTTTTATGTCGTCCTGTACTTCCGAGTCCTTAAATTGGCGACCAATCAATCGCTTGAAGCCAAAGACGGTATTTGAGGAGTTGACGACGGCCTGCCGCTTGGCAGGGAGACCGACAAGACGCTCTCCATGTTTTGTGAAGGCCACAACAGAGGGTGTTGTCCGGGCACCCTCCGAGTTCTCAATGACGCGGGATGACTTTCCCTCCATGACGGAAACACACGAGTTCGTCGTACCCAAATCAATACCCACGACGGGGCCTAATAGTTAAGCTGAGACGCAAGCTGTACTCGAGGTGAGAAGCTACGCACCATTGATTTTGGTGTTCATGTTTCTCGCGATCGAGGACCGCGGAAGGCCCTGCAAACAAATGTGTGAGGACTCGAAGACTAGCGAGGATGTGGAACGCACGGCATAGTTGCCTGAACGAGCAACGGCGAAGCGGAGGGAACGAGCTGCAGTGAACATGGAGGAAGAGAATGAAAGTGAAGAGAAAATAGTGGCGGCAATTCTCCAAATTTTTAGAGCCTGCGGGAGCTTACGTCAGCTTTTCCGTCTTCATCACCGGAAATTCCCGAGGCGATCTCACACGATACATTTACCGGTGATTCTTCGTTTACCGGAAATACCGGGCTCAACCTTGTACCAACCGCATCAACCAGTTCACGATGTCGAACAGTGCCAGACCCCAACGAATCGGTGGGGAATACGGAGCGATACGCGCCAACATCGATGTCAACAAACTCAATGCATATCTCATCGCTCATGTCCCAGCCGTGAGCCCTCCCGTAGACGTCCAGCAGTTCAAAGTATGCTCCCAGTTGTCTCACGTGAAGGGCCCGTATCTGACCTTTTACTAGTTTGGACAAGTACGTCTAGTCGGCTTCATTCGACCTTCAGTTTAATCACAACCGAACTTTCAGTCTAATCCTACTTACTTCCTGACCGATGCTAGGTTTGTACCACCAGTCAATGTCTTGCTACATACAATCGTTTGATAATTCGGAAGACAGCAGCGTTTCGTCTTGCGAAAGAAGCCTGCAGGCCAACTACTCTCCGCCACCGCTCATCAGATTGAACGCGAATACCGAGTTCTAACTGCGCTGTACAATCACAATACCAAGCCAAGCACCAATCCTTGGCAAGTTGTCCCCGTTCCGATACCTTACACGCTGTGCGAGGACGTCAAAGTTATTGGGACCCCTTTCTACATCATGGAATATCTGGATGGCCGAATATTCACTGATACAAGGATGCTCGAAGTATCCCCAAAAGACCGGCGTGAATGGCGAGTAAAATTTTGTAATTTGCAATGCGTACATAGCTGAAATTAGGAGCCGGTTTCAGTTGGCTTTCCGCTGTGCAAGCACTTGCTGCGCTGGGGTCCCTGGATCCGGCTGACATCGGTCTCGCTAATTTCGGTCCACCGACGGACTACTTTCCACGCCAGATCAAGTCCTTGACCCGTATTTCCGAGGTACAAGCCAAGGCAGTCGATATCGATACCGGGAAACAGATAGGGAAAATACCATTTTTCGATGAATTGGTGGATTGGTATCAGAAACATCTCCCAGACGAGAGGAAAACCGGGTTACGGATCGTTCACGGAGATTATAAGCTTGACAATCTGATTTTCCATCCATCCGAGAATAAGGTGATAGGAATTTTAGACTGGGAGTTATGCACTCTCGGAAGCCCGGTGGGTCACTGTCCGCTATCATCGTGATACGCGCCTAAGCTGGATTCAGCTGGCAGACTTGGGAAATCTCACGCAGCCATGGTCGATCGATGCCAAAAATCTACCCGACAATCCAATATCCAGGAATTACAGCCTGCTCAAATCATTCAAGAACACGACAAAGGACGTGCCGATTCCATTAGAAGACCTAGAACGTGAATACTGTCGTCTCATCAATCAACCATACCCGATCGAAGAGATGGTTTTCGTCCGTAGTTGGATGTTGTTCCGAGTGAGTTTGGTTATTTAGTTTTTGCGCACCGTTGTCTACAACAAATTTGTAGTTGGCAGTTATCGCACAGGGAATCGCAGCCAGGTTTGCCAGACGCCAAGCCAGTTCTGAACATGCACATATGCACCATCTGCTCTTTCCCGTAACGGGACGCCTCGCGAAGGTCGTTCTTGAGGATGAAGGTTACAACATCAATAATAGGTCTAGGTTGTAGATCATTCTCATTGGAGTAATGCACTGCTTATCCTACGCACAACTACTCCTCGTTTTTATCCAAGAAGCCCTTATATCATCTACGGGGTGCTTTTCGCCAGGGTTCTAATTCCAATATTTATCCAGCGAACTCCACAGACTTTCTCTGATGTCGAATTTGTAGTATTTGAGCTTCCCAGGCTTTTTTATGACATCGCAGCATCGTTTACAAGAGTGTGGTACGGTTGTTTCGCCGAGAAAATCTGCAAATGGATTGTTCCTGAGGTGATGAGAGAGACCAGGTACCATTGGGAGATCTTACTCCCGTCGCCGCGATCCCGAATGCCCATGTATCAGTTGGAATTGTGGCTTGGATTGCTACCGCAGTGGCCAGCGCAGAAGATCGGGCCCATGTGTCGGAATTTTAGTAGCGTAATCCTGACATCTCCAGCATTATAGAAAACCTAAGTCCAGCATCGTTAACCAGGATGTTTCCCTGTGGAGAGTCCGATCAAGATGTGGGGTCACTTTCAGAGGTCGAAATCTGACCTAGTGGTTTGATGTCGCCATGGGTAACCCGACGGCCATGCAGGAAGGCCAGCCTGCCACTTGTAGTTTGGTACGGCTGTGCGACGCAACCTTGGATGTCTTCGTTCATCATCCAAGGTTGTTTGTAACGTACTTCTTCACTGGACAGCTATTCTTGTAATAGGAAAACGTTCCTGATATGGCGATGGTCTTTAAACCCTGGATCTAGATAGTAGAGGGCCCCATCGGATTCATACACTGACCTCACTAACTTGCTTCACTTCTTCCGTGGTGAGGGAACTCCGAATCAGTTTGTACCTTGGTCCGGGTTGAAAAGTCAAAGGTGACTGAGGGAATCTTCAAATCAAAGTGCATACCCTGTGGATTCTCTGCTTAGAATCAACGAATTCCCCGAGCCGGACACCTGCATGGTTACCAGCACCGAGCCCTCCGAGGTCCGAAAGCAGAAGGAAGCTATAATGGACGCTCTCGGACGCATGTTGGCTAGCCCTGCGTGAGGTCTTTGAGCTGAAAGTGAACCTACACCTTGAAGGGAGAGATTCTAGGCTCGACTCGGATGCCGCTTGTTCCCCGGGCAGGGCCAAGTTTGCTATCCTTTGCCGCCTTGGGTATGGGCACTGATGGCACTCAAGTTGCTGATTCGAGTCTCAAGTTGGTATTGACGCGGACGAGCCGCCAGCGACAAGTCCTAAAGCACTAACTCAAGTCCGAAAGTTCAGAACAGCGCAAATTGTCAAACGTCACAAATCAAATAACTGTAGTACTTCTTTTCAACTTGAACCCTGGTGCGTACCCATACCTATGATCTAGCCGGATTCTCAAATGCTTTCTTGAATGTGGTGAACGTGCTCGTCCCGAGGATCGCAAATACGACACGATCAAATGAGGACCTGTATCTCGCGTCCTTGCCCGTCAGCAAGTCTGCCCATATCCCAGCCACCATCTTTACGCTGTTTCGAAACACGCCTGTACCAAAACTTCCCAAAACGAGGTTCTTTGCTCCTTGTTGCTCCATCAGGAACAGTATCCTGCCCATTCTCTCCTTCATCGTCGACTCTATCATGCTCTCGACTTTGGCCTGGTCTGCGTGTCTACCACTTTTGTTCCGGACGTCACCCGCATTAACCGCAGCGCTAGTGAGGATATCAACTTCAAAAGGGGTCACCCACTCTCCGGCGTCGTTTCGGAATACGACAACAGAGGGTGAGTATATCATTGCATGGTGGTAGAACCCGTCCTGACGATCTCGGAGATGCAGTTTGTGGAACTGCTGAGCTGTGGCTGTCATGAGGGAAGGGTACAGAGTGGAGGATCGAGCGATGGATTCTTCCTGCGCTTGAGCGCCGCCGAGAAAGCCGCCGCCCGGACGAGTGGCTGAGGCAAAATTAAGCACTGCGATTCTGCCAAAGCTGCTCGAGCTGGACACGCTGTCGTATAGGAGGCGAGCGCCATCTAGCGTCGAGATCTCCAAAATCGAGATCTTGGTCTTGGTTGGGGGTGACTTGGGCACGTCCAAAGCCCATCTAGATAAAGAGATATCTTCGGGTGGATAATAGCGTGTGTTGTGGTTAGAGAACCTGACTTTCGCGGCCAAGTCAAGGTGGCTGTCGGCAAGGCGGATGTAGCCTGCTTCGATCGCTTGCAGAGTGGTATCTGCGATGTCTTTGAGGTTGTCGCGCTTCTTGGCGGGGCTAGCGTCCCCTCCTTTCGAGGGCACATTCATCTTTTCAAGATGTGGTAAAGAATCAAGGCTTGATAGGGTGTATATGAGATGGAGAAGGCTGCAATGATGACTTAGTAGATCAGGCGTCGTGGACTCGGTGACCCTTACCAGTCAACATGACTCTTCGATTGCACAATACATTGCCTCTGGGCAGTGCAAAGTAATCGTTGACATGCACAGCCTAATCTTCACTTCTTGATCGAACACCTCCTTCTGCGACCCAGAAGATCAGATTGCTGCCCTCAGATGTCCAATTCTCTTGCTCGCACGGCTGGCTTGAAGCTTGGTCCAGTCGCTCTGGACATCCTTCTCAAGCATTACTTCGATCGTCTGAAGAAAGAAAAGGCAGAGGATGTCAATACCCCATTCACTCAACTTCGACAAGACGAGCTTCTTTACGACGAGGCATTCAATATAGCCAAGGCATGTCTTGCCACACCCTCGTCTCTAGCTTGTTCTTAATGCAACGCCTACAGAGATTTTTCGACGTTGCCACGCAGTGAGTGACTACCCTACCCTATGCAAGATCTGCATTTCACGGGTTATAGCCATCCAGTTGAAGAGCTCCAAGCATTCTCAAACACCCGGACCCCGTCTCCGCCTTGGGTCCACGTCGTTCGGGTCACTGTACCAATGTCTTCCTGTGACGAGGCGGCCACATTGCTCATCCAAGTACTTGGGGGCGAGGAGCATGTGTTGCTTTTAGTGGGTGGTACTAAATGGTGGCAAGTGCGTGGTGTCACTGGGTAGGTCGGACTTGAGATATTGAACTGGAATTTACCGTTCCCCAGAATTGCTGGAGAATGGGTTACCGCCAAGAAAGACTGGGAAGGAGTCAAGAAACGTCGCAAGGCGTTCCAGAAGAAGAAAGCGGGAAACAGTGACTCTTCGCAGGACGCGGCCGACGCTATGCCTCCTTCGACCTCAGAACCTAGCAACATCGACGATGAAGATGCGGACGACTTCCGTTGTATATTATGGGCACACGGAGGGGGCTACTACTTTGGAAGTCTCGATCAGGAGAGGTAGCTTGTTTCGCACCTTACTTTGATTGTACGCTAAAGATGCCTCGCTTGTTAGACACTGCATTCAGCGACTCGCAAGAAAGATCAAAGGCCGAGTGTTCGGTAGGCGTTCCATGCAATTAGTTTGCTTCGATAATTATCAAATGAATTTAGCTATCAACTATCGTCTGGCTCCGCAATATCCATTTCCTTGTGCACTTCAGGACTTGGTTGCAGCCTGTATGTGTAGTCAGTGGCGTCTTTGCAAGGACTTACCTTAGTATTTCATAGACCTGTATTTGATCAAGCCTCCTCCTGATGCACCTCATCAACCAGTGAAACCATCACACATCGTCGTCGCGGGGGATTCTGCAGGAGGTGGACTTACTCTTGCTCTACTCCAAGTATTGCGCGATACTGGACAGCCACTACCCGCTGGCGGTGTTCTGATCTCACCTTGGTGTGATCTGACACATTCTTTTCCGAGTATTCACACTAATACTTCCACGGTGAGCCTGGATTCGTCTTTCTATTCTATGTTCGTTCAAACTCATGGAGTCAATCAGGATGTTATTCCTTTGTATGGATTATCTCTCCACAAGCCCAGTGCTCTATGGCCCCCACCGTCAGAGGAGATGACACGCAGAATTCATACTGGGCTTCGGCGGAAAATTCGACAAATTGTCCGTGTCACTATCACTGGGAATAATGCCGGTGATGCAGCTGCTTCGGAACCTACACGGGATCGTGGCGACGATGAGAGATCAGTATCAAGTGATATGTCTATAGATGTCGGAGCTACCGCTTCACTACCCCGACTTGACGAAAAGGACGATCAAACTATTTCTCTGCAGACCAAGTCAGGGGAACTACTGAAGATAGACTCTCAAATCCATCTCTATACTCAGAACAATCTTCTCGGGCATCCTCTTGTGAGCCCCGCCCTTTCATACTTGGGTGGGCTCCCCCCTTTATTTGTCATTACGAGCGACAAGGAAGTACTTAGGGACGAAATTATCTATTCGTGAGTTAATTGTTGCCGTCATGGCCAGGGGAAATGCCTGACTTTTTTTTCTTAAGAGCGCATAAGGCGCGCGATCCTTCGAGGTTTCCCCCGAGGGATGAAGCCCGTGCATTGTATCCACCATTGGTGGGCATAGAGGGACGTCATGGGCCCACACAGGTTCACCTTCAGGTCTATGACGGTGCGCATCCAGCAAATGAAAAATCCAAACGTAAACTAATTTCCTCACAGATACTGCCCATGTTTTGCCGATTCTTTTCCCTTTCACGACCCCAGGAAAATACTGTTATCGTGCTATCGCCACTTTCACGAAGCACGTTACAGGAATGCTGTCGTCAAAGGAGCTTACGCAAAGTTCCTCAGAAGTGATTGCTTCGGCTCCACGCCATCTGGTTGGTAGTCCCGCGGACCAGGATTTCCCTATCGGTTCACCTATCCGACAAGTTTCCAGTCCACCTTCCGATGCTCCTGCAAGGGAGCCGCTAGGCGCTCAGAGCGGTTCGCGCAGCGCTCCTGGCACACCGACATCTATTCCATATTCGTCTAATCCGCCCCCGTCATTCTCTTGGCCTGTGTTCCTCTCCTTCCAGATGAAATCAGTACGAGAATCGATGTCGAGGTCTACTTCAGAACGGCAACTCAGTCGAGGTGAAGGTAGCTTGTTGCGCTCCCAGGATGACCAGAGCGTCGGAAGACTCGGTAAATTACAACGGAGCGTGTCAATGATCAATATGGCGGAGGTACGGTATGCTGGTGAAGCAGGCGTTTACTCTGACGAAGCGGTAGGTCTTGTCCCACGAATCATACCGTGTATTTGCACGAAGCTAACGCCTTGTACTTGTATTTTAAACTTCGGCAGGGCTGCCCCTGGAAGGAAGGCATGGTCCGCGAAAGAGTATCTACTCAGGGCATAATCAGACCTCTGGAGTCCATCGACAAGCTTGATGCCTTGCACTTGCCACCAGAAATTATTGGGGTTCTCTCGGAGAGGGCTATGCGTCGTTATCTTGAAGGAAAAGCCTTTTTCGACCAAAAATACGCGAAAGAATTGATGACAATAGAGAGGACGCGGATGCGCAATATCGACCTTGCTAAAAAGGACATCGGCAGAAATCTCACACAGTTGCAAGAGTTGCAACTTGTGCGAACACCAGAAAAGCAAAAGGAGACATCTCGGGCGTTTAGAGATGGGCTGGAATCTTCAACTGGAGCCTGGGGGTGGGCTTGGGCAGATGAGCGACCGCCACCTAGCAGTATTGTCTCCAGACGCGACACAGACGAATCCCGCAGACTAGCTCGCATCGCCGACCAGTCAGTCCTCCAAGACGAGGCTTGCGTGCGTAACAACAGCCTCTGGGCTGTCATAACGAAATTTCTCTCTACATCTCCACCTCAAGAGCACCCAGCCTCGGACTCTGAAGCCGTCGAACCCGCCGGGAATCGAATGGTAATCAAGAAGAGCAAATCCGTATTCGCATCACTGCGAATTCGTGAGCGGCAGCCAAAGGACTGCAGTTAGTCAACCGATCCAGTAAGGCTGCCCAACCTCACTAGAATTGTATTCACTCATTTTCTAGGCATCGTATACTATATTTAAGGACAAACTCCACACGAATACGACGGTGACGCATTGGAAAACGGACATTAATACAGACACGCAGGCGTGTTGGCAGTTGTTTATTCCCATCGTCTTGTTGCTTTGGCCCAATCGCAAACGTGTATTTCGAGGTAATGCCTTGGCGTTTTGTAAGACTGGACGTGAGTTTGAGGAAGGTCCCACCTAGAGTGTTCAAGCCGAAGGATTTGGCACCTTGGCACCAGTTTTAAGATGTTTCGACGTTCGGCAACTTTCGAGGGGACGAACCAAGCCCACGGCCTTTAGGTGGGGTTCCTGCGGCAAAATAGTATCACATCCATCACGAAGGTTCCAAGAGGTATGCGGGAGCAGCGGGAAGGACCTCGTTCCCCTTTTGGAATTCGCGGGAATCTGCCACCGGAGAAACGAGACCCTGGAGGTTAATTCCGCTCTACAAAGTATCCCCCCCTAAAGGTCTCAGCAATCTCCGAAATCTGCTGCCAAGGGTGGTTTGACCTTGCTAGTGATGCTGTTGCTTCGTCGTCGTCACCGAAGGTTTTTCGTACGAGAGAAAGAAGCCTCGAGCCTATAAAGAGCGCTGTACCATGGCAGTTAGCCGCCTCAGAATCAAAACGAACATGTTCCTCTCGTGCGCTTTCGTTACTTGCCTTTTCGCCTTGGCCAGGGGTCGAACCACCCTCACTGGTCAATATACTTGCTTGGCTCAGGGTAAGTATGAACTCTGCAACAACCAGTGGGGGATGGGTGAGTAACGTGATGACAGAGCTGAAGAACGGCTGACTGGAACCACATTCCAGCTGACGGTACAGGTAACCAGTCCGCGACGCTGATCAGTACATCCGGCAACGACATCTCTTGGTCCACCACTTACACTTGGGCTGACAATGAGAGTGATGTCAAGTCTTGTAAGTAGGACCTCTACATCGCGTTAATTGTCCGACGCTTATATCCATTGACAGACACAAACGTCCAGTCGAACACCGCCAAAGGTATGCCGGTACGTGGTTGTTCGTCGCGCTTGTTGGAGATTGAATTTGTATGATAGTTGTGCGACATCACTTCCGCGCCTACAACCTGGAACTGGGAATACGTCACCAAGTCTTCTGGAGTTCATGCTGATGTCTCCTACGACATCTGGATCGGTACCACTCCTAATGGTACCCAGCCATCTTCCACCTCTTCTTACGAGATTATGATCTGGCTCTCTAGTCTTGGCGGGTAAGCCTACAGAACATTGAGGCTTTCTCATTGCCTTCCTTACCCGTCATGATAGCGCCTCACCTCTCGGCTCTCTCCAGACTTCGGAAGTCTACATCGCTGGCTACACCTGGAACGCTTGGAAGGGCCACAACAGCAACTGGGAGACAATCTCTTTTGTCAGCCAGGACGGCCACATAAACGACTTCAGTGCTGACTTGAATGAATTTTTTAGTGAGATCCCGTTTGCTGAGTACATCATCCACCGCTCTGACGGGTAGTTAGCCTGGATAATCGATAATCAGGGTGTTTCCTCTTCCCTCTACCTCCAGGCTATCCAGTCTGGGACTGAGCCGTTCATTGGCTCTGCTGAGCTCTTGACCAACTGCTACTCTGTCTCCGTTACCACTGCTTACTAGTAGGCGTGTTGAGTTGGTAGCTGTGGACTTTCGTTTTAGTTGCTATTCTGCCTAGGGCTCGGGCCCTCGTGCTAATTCATTGTGTAGTTTGTTTTGTGTTGGCGCTTATGAAAAAAAAATGGTATCGATATCGGCTTGGCAAAATCCTTCAGGGGTTATTTTTGACTTAAATGGCACACGGTAATTGTCTTGCTCAAACTCGACGATGTGACTCACTTGCATCAAGTTCGTCGCCTGTGCCGCGTTACTCGTCCCCATGGTTGCACAATAGCCACTACAGCCAAGGTACCTTCGCGTCTCCACGCTCACGTACTTTGCGCCGTCTTCGCATGCGCGGACGGGGCAACTGGCTTCTTTTGTTCAGTATATCTAGGCGGACGAGTCTGATGGGGATTCATAAATACTACCCAGCTCCCCACCAGCAGGCTGACGATCCTCACAACTGGACTGGCTGGTTCAGTCCTAAGCTTACCCTAACTTTTTATGCTGATCCTGGTGGACCAAGCTATCTAATATTGATCTCACTGGCATGACTTCACGAACACCTATCCGACTAACGCCTCATCGCGGACCACTTGCGACGCCATCAACCTCGCCAGAAAGCAGCCCGACGTTGTCTACACCACCTACCGACATCTCCTACTGCTCAACTCCCCTCAGGCCGGCGCTTGACATTGCTATCCTTCAGCACCGGATCTCTACGCTTAGCCTACCTATGCAACAGCAATACCGTGACGGGTCTCGTCTCCACCGTCGGAGGCACGAAATCACTACACGAGGACTATTCGGCCGCAATGCTCACCTTTCCCCACTCAGCATATTTGAAAGTCTGCTCTATTCGGCTAACGAGCTTGCAAAAACCGTTGCGGGGATCGTCACGTTCTGTCTATTTATTTGGGGACTCCTTGAATGTGTAATTACTAGCCCATGGACATCTGCTTGGGGGAGCTGAATCATTTTACACAGTCCTCGTATGCATCCGAGTTACCTCGACAACCAAATACCTGGATAACAATGTCACGATTTCCCCTTCCACCCCCCACGAGAGCTCTGCGTTGCCACGTGAACCCTTATTCATGTGAGCCAAGCGATCAACATGCTGCGGTTTTACAGTTTATTTCGGAGCAAATTCAACACGCGAAGGCGCTGTCGTCTTTAAGCGTCGGCCTCGGTTTGCCCCTCCGTGCTTTCCTCGAGACACATCGAGCAACGTAAGTTGTTTGATCGTTTCGCGGCAGTCAATAGTATTGATGCATCATCATCAGTATTCCGAGGGTCGTAGTTCGACACAACCTCTCCGAGCTACCTCATCTCGTCCAAGAGGCCGACACATTAGCAAATCTGACAGAGTTTCTCGATCCTTCTCTGCTCGACTTCACGTCTGGCAGTTTTATTGGCAGAAGCGTACGTCCCTCCTGTTGACTGGATATCCATCTTTGTTGACGCTCGCTATAGTTTACTCTTGCCCTGGAAGAGTTGGGTGACCTCATCTCCGATCCTATGACCTCACATGCTTTCTCGACACATAGAGAGCACCATGACGCACATCTACATGCGATATACTGGCGCACTGCCTCGAACCTCCTTTTGGAATACTCGGCTGCCCGTCCACGTGTTAGACGACTGTTACAACATCTTCGTGTTGTCTACCAAGAGTTGTCGCCGTCAGCATCGGGTCACCATGTTGCTGGAAGTATCGAGGAAAAGCTAAATATCTGGTGGTTGAAAGGCATTATTCGACACCGTGCTACCTCTGTCGAGGACAGGATCCAAACATTTGTGGCCGGATTGGAAGTGACGCTTGACAACGTCCACCGGCTGACGGCATACCTCGACTGGATCACAGAACAACTTGTGAGTGTATGTCCGTATTCCCAGTTTCGACATTGTTGATCACTCGGATCTATAGGCACAGACGACCCTGAGAGATGTATTGAAGACACGGCATAGAACTGACTTCTCATCGTGTATGACGTCGTTGCAAGAACTATTCGCTCAGTCCAAGCCTTTGACATCGAAGCAACTCTGCTTCTGTCCGAACGACTACGGGGTTGTGCCTCCCATCCGACCAGAAAGGGTTGGGATCGTGGTTCCAGGCAGTCCGACAGTGCGCGCGGATCGTTAATCTTATGGACGTGTGCTATTATGGACGTATGTATCTTATGCTTTATTTTGACGTTGGAGTATATTATCAACTGCAGCCCTAAGTAGTATGTACATGAATCCGAACATGTATTAGGACATGAACATGGAAACGGAACATGTCTCTCTAGCATGGGTTAGCCTCCTACATTGAACTTGAAGGCGCGCAACCCGCAACCCCGAACTGATGGTTCGTCTACAAGTCCAAGTCCTCTAATTTGTATCTCTCCACGGCGAAATGGAAATTATAGAACCCGACGGTAAACTTCCTAAAGGCATCACTAGCCTCCGGGGATCCTTCCAAGACCTCCATGATCGCCTTATAGAGATCCGTGATTGAGACCACGACTCGCCTGAGGATCTCCAGCTTTGATTCCTTGTTCCGAGCTGCCATGATGGAGATTTGGTTTCTGTTCTCACCCGCAAGCTCTTCCTTGTAGAACGACAATGATACGTCACTATAGTAGGTCATGAAGAAGTGTCAGATATGCCTCAAGACAAACACGCACTTCAGTTCATTCATGAACTGTAATGCCTCCGGCAGCGCCTGAATGTACACAGTCAAGGGGACTTCAGGTGGGAACGCCATGAACGCGAAAGCCTCCGCAAACCCAGACAAATTTCGCTGGTAAGTAGGATATTGTCTGGCAGCACTCGAGATCTATTAATCATCATAGTTGTCAATTAAGTCTTTCTTAATAAAACGGCTGCTATACCTGCATGGACGCCGTCTCGAGGTCCACCAAGGTGGACGTGACAAAGTCCAGAGTTGACGTGGTGATTAAATTACAGAGGATAGGTCGAAAGAAATCTGCCGCTCCGCCGCAAGTGATATCTGCAAGTGAGTCGAAGACTACATTCCCTTGTTCTTGCCTCTTGACGAATCGGTCGTTAAACAGATAGAGTTTTGGGATTTCAGAAGGGAAACGGAAAGGCACGTCGTCGATGTAGTATGTAGCTGCTATGTAGAGCACCATCCACACTTGGGTTGGACGGTGAGTATAGTGCCTAGCGGCTGCTGCTACATATTTGACGCCATCCTGCAAGTACCTCCTCAAGGAGTGGTCACCCTCCATGGGGTAGCCACGTCGCACTGCTTCGTCAATAGACTCTTGGAAGAGCTTGTCGTCAAACGGAGGGACTCTGTAGGAGATATTCTGCTCCTTGAGAAGCAAACGAACGATTGTCCTAATTGTCTGAATCTGTGCCACGGTGGATGGTGTTAATTAACGAAAGCTGCTTTCATATTCACTCACATTTTGCGAGTCCAGCATTGTAGTTCAAGTTGGGGTCAAAGAGTCAATGAGCTGTTGTTCTTGGGTGACCCGCTGGTAAATGATGTTCGCCACATATTCTGGTTGTTGTTCCAGACTCAGGAAGAGAACATGATCATGCCAATTTACTAGCCCACGCGTCCATGACTGCAAATTTTAGATAAATGCATGCAGTGACATGTCTGTAACTAGTAAGTTGACCTAACTGGCGTCATTACGCTTGGATGAGGATCATTAGCCGAGTTCACTAGCGAAGTGCCAACTTACCCCATACCTATTAGGGAGCGGTAGCGTTGGTCTGGGCCATCCAGTGACTGCTGATTTTGGATATATGGCCAGAGGTATGACGGTCTGTGTACTTGAATGAAAACAGCCCAAGTTCACTAGCCGCGACGTACTAGTGCCAACTTACTCCATTATGTATTGTCAGCTCATGCAGGGCTAATTTCAACCGTCCATGGCTATACGACTTTACTTAGGGCGTATGCGCAGAGTGGCACTCAGTCGGAGATTTCGAGTGTGCGATATGGACTAACCGCTGCCAGTGTCAATGTGCTCTTGAGACTTGATACTCCGAAAAAAGCCGAGGCTCAGAGGCCCTGAGAGCTACCATGTAAGAACCGCGTCTTGGTCGAGTGCGATGGGGGTCGCCAGTGTCAGATGCAAACTGATCATGTATTGCCTGCAAAATACCATCGTGGCCAGAGACCCTCCTCGTCAACGAGCTGATGACTAGGGAATGATAACTACAGTACATGAAAGTTGATGAAATTGAATGTAGTGTGTCATTCAGCCTGATTTGGGGAGGTATCGAACACCACTGCTTGGACAAGAGCCAGATCCGGGGGCGTCTAGATGGTCATCAGTAACTGGGATCTAAATTTTTGCAAGTAAATGTACTCACTGATGGGAATGAAGTTGCCATCGATGACTGATCCCTGCAGGTTGAAGTACCAACTAATTGTGTCCAGGTTACCGTTGGTGCAACCAACGGTAGGAGTATACTAGGCCCAGATAATCTCAACTATAAGCACCACATTACACACATGTACTTACACCTCCAGAACCTGCCTGAAGCGCGGAAATGATATTTGACAATATGTGTGTTTGAGATGCGGAAGGCGTAATACCAGCATTTTCGAGCCATGTGTACGTGGGGAGAGTCTGGAACAACCTGACAGTGGTCTGGCAATATGCCACAGCCTTCGCGAAAACGAAGTCAACCGCGTGCGTGATCCTGGCTTACTGGCAACTTACTTCGGCTCCCTGGGGGCTGCCAGACGGGAGGCAAGAAGGTTGAAGCGTGCTGTAAAGAACCCGATTTCAGAAACCATATGGAGACGAGACGATGTAGTTTCTACCTAAAGCACGTGCCACGTGCCGACCATTCATGCTGGATTGACATCAGCTAGACATCTGTACGATTGAAAGACGGCGTACATTCCAAAGATCCTTGTTAGTACCATCTGGGTTCAACCAGTATTGTTTCATATAGTCCAACGTCGAAGTAGCGCCCTGGTCTGAGAGAAGCTGGACGAGATCATTTGGACATTCCTCTTGGAAGTATCCCGGAGAAGCTGCACACCTGGGCGACATCGTAGTTGGCACGCATTGAATCACAGTCTTCTTGGTATGTGCCATCGTGGCAACTGTGGAAGGATGATGAGTACCGGATGCACGCATCCCTTCTAGCGAACACACTTGTCATTCCACAAGCCTGAAAACTGCCTAAGATTCGACGGTATTACTCTGCAGAACAAACTCTCACCATGAATGGTCCAGCTATTTGCAGGACTATTATGTACGTTGGTGTCCCAGAACTTGCGGGGTTATAGTGAATCACAAAGAGGGTATATTTGGCGAGAGAATACCTGAGTTTGCAACAGTTGGCCCTACGATAGAATGAACGGTGTGTACAAGGCGTAAAAAAACAACGTACACTCGGATATTCAGTGCAACATGTGTCGGATGGTGTGGTTGTAGTCTTGCAAGAAGCTTGACCAGTTGTGGAACAGCCGGAGCTGATACTATCACTCTGAGCACTCAAGAGCCGGGGGATGGTCGTCGCTTGTGACAACACGAGAAGTTGTGCTAACAGGATGCAGGTCAACATCATTTGGAGCGAGATGAACTTCTACAAGCCCAGGTATTTATAAGACAACCGACGCCTTGCGGCAATATGACCCAACGGAACCGAAGCCATTTAAATAGTATCAACCCTGATAAAATGAACATCAAAATTCGAGGGAAAAGCTGGTACGACCCTTGATGGATCGCTCTGATGCATGTAATAATGTCAACCTGGACAGCACTTAGTACTGAGAGCGAGGGGGCCGGCTGGGCCAAGATTCTGCTGAGCGGCTCACAGTTAGTACTACCACGTTACCTCATCTTTGACAGAATTTGACCCAAACCTGGTGATCCGGCAAAAAAAGTCAATTGGGCGGGTATCACAATGTTGTCCACAACCCGCAGTCCCTGATTATCGTGAATTTCTCCTGAGAAGTGGCCTTGAGAACGAATCAGCTGTGCAAAGCTGCAACAGTTCTTCCAATGACGAGTCGGACGTACTAGGCTAGTTGCAAATAGTAAACATCTGGGGATTGTGCCTTTCAGACTTGTCAAGCCCGGCCGCCGACGCCATCAACTCATCCACATCGAACACACTTCTTCGCCCATGCGCGAGATGTTCCCCATATGTTCGGGCCCGGTCGTTCGCTTTGTTTCAGAATCGGGAAGGGAACATAGTACCAATTTACCTCATACCTATTCAAAGCCCGTGCAGGCCCGGGTGACTGGTTATCAGCCGGGCCGCCGTGACTACGCAAAGTTTGGATATACTCTCGAAGTTACTATCTCCCTGAAGTTGGAGAGAATTAGTCGGAACAAGTGGCAGGCTCAGGTTGGCACTCAGTGGCGGATGAGATATCATGATGCGAATGCGTCCAGGGCCGCATTATCCTGTTTTTGCCTCTAGGTGAATCGGTCACTAAACAAATGGGGTTGGGAACGTTCATTGTCGACAAGGCTGGCGGCCTGGGCCGCTATGTCTTGGATTGGATCGAGTATTGTGCTGTTGCTACGTGTTAAGTTTGACGCCATCCGACAAATACCTCCCGAAGGAGTACTAGTGGTCACCTTCTTCGGATGTTGCTTAGTGTGGGGATGAACGATCAATGGGATTGCATGTACAGCGTGGTAGACTACAATACATGTGTAACAGGAGGATGGCTGCTGGAGAGAGGGGTTGGCGGAAGCACGTAACGCTTTCTCAGAGGCCCCTGCCGGGTTTGCAGTGGGTTGCATGGGGACCGCCTTGTAGAATGAGACTACAAGAGAGCAGCTTGCGCGCTCGGGGCCCCAGGATGGTGAACCTGCGAGGTGCCGTGGAAACGGAGCAGTGCTACAAGAGATGGTGGAGATACGGGAAGAAAAGGTGTCATGCTCCACTCGTCCGAAGACTTCATCTCAGGGTCGGAAGTGCTTTAGTTATGAGAAGTCCATGGTTATGCAAATTTCGACATACAATACACGCAATGGTATACCTGAATGTGAGACTCGAACGAACTGCATCCCTGGAAGGTTTGATCAACAAATTTCGTTATATGGGGAGCTATCTCCACCGTGGTCAAAGGATTCCCAATGCATGAAGATCTTCATGTTTGCAATGCAGACTTCCTGGACACTACAAACCCGTCGGGAGCAGTGCGCCCCAAAGGGATCCCCAATAAAAGCCGCGGACAGGAGGACCAGCTCAGTTCGGTCGAGCTAGGGAGTTGATGTTGAACGATCCTCTGTCACGAATACGTGGTTGCATGACGGTAGTATGCAAAATCTGATCACACCCTCTTCAACAAGAGCGGTGTGCTTCTGCTAGGAGTATAAACTGCATTGCAGAACGAAGGAATGGGAAAAACTATAATATACGGTTTACAATGAGAGTGTGCAAGAACATGAGATACGAAAATTATCAAAAACAACCGGTCATCGGTCCAAGGGTTGAAAGCGGGTGTAGTACTGCTTAGTTTGCGCTTCCACCATTTCCTGAGTAGATTCTGGAAGGTCTTCAACGAAACGTCCTGAAAGCTTCCTCAGTCATAATAATTAACCATGAGCCAGAAGTCAACGCAGACCTGGTGACCCGGCAAACAATGCCAAGGCGGGTATCACAGCATTGGGTGGGATGACGGTATTATCCGCAACCTGAGCACAATCCTTGATTATCGTGAATTTTCCCTGAGAGGTGGCATTGAGAACGAATCAGCTGTGCGACAAATCTGAGCTTACAATAATACAGTTCTTTCCAATGATAACGTGGTTGCCAATAGTTGCTGCTTCAATAACAGAGTTGGCGCCAATATGAACGTGATCTCCAATCTTCATTGGATAATAATTGAAATTTCCGCGGTACGTTTTATACGGTGGTCTATTGCAGAGGAACGTCGGGTGTAAAGCACATCCAGTCACGGTGGAACGGAATGACAGCGAACCTCATGATACAGCCGTCCCCAACCAGACAGTATCTGCCCAAGGATACGACTACTGCATGCCCTGGTCCAGTTCTCCTGAGGTCCCCTCGGATAATGGCACCACTCGATATGATTGTCTTGCCACCGAGGATAATGTTTTGTGGTCCTGCGATAGTGGCTCGTCGGGAAACCTTGTTGCCAGTATCCTTTAAATCCATCCAGACTGTTTGTCTCAGTAAGATTATAGACATGTTCGTACCGTTTCGATGAATTCGGCCTTTGAATAGTAGACAAGTGCATCCATGGCCGGCGAGACGCGTCTGCCAATGATGGCCGTAATTGTAAATAAGCTCGGCTTGAGCCCGACCACCACGTTCAACAATGTCGCCTGCCCGTACAACGCTGACAGTCGGCCAAAGCCTATGTCGGAAGGCAATACTACGAAAATTCGCCCTCGGTACCGTTGACGATCAATGTAGACATTTCTCGGGCTGGATGCGCTGTGGCATCTCCCCAAACACCGCAAGGCTCGCGAGCGGGTCGTTCTCTCGACGCTTCTCCCAACGATCAACGAGAGCATCACAGAGCAACACCAACGCACAGACCAGCACATTAGACCCTCGGGAGGACACCCAACCCGTGGCATACCATGGGCCCTTGACCCAAACGTTCCGTCGTCTCAAAATATTCTCGCTCGCCTCGCTCGGCCTCACATTCACGATGGCGCCTTTTCTTTTCATCGTCGAATCATCTCTTCCCATCTCGGCGCGCATCTTCTTGACGGCCACTGCTGTATCGACCAGTGGCATCTCTACGGCGCTCGTCGGCTGGTGTGGGGCACCATACGTCATTGACCTTCGTCCCCTCACCCAGACTGAGAATGGAGGCGTCGAAGGGATCGAGATGACTACCCTCACGCTGACGTTGAAGAAGCTCACCACGCGCGTCTATGATGCTGACTTTTTGGTGGAGACGAGCCGTCCGTTTGCGAAATGGGAACTTCCTCTGGAAATACAACTACCACCTCCTGAAGAAGACGCCATGACAGCGGGAAAAGCTGGTGCTCCAGGAGAGGAGGAGACGGTTGCAGAAACGCTGAACGACAGGGGCGAGGTCATTGGCCGATGGATTGTGAAGTGGGGTGAGGGAGGTACTGGAAGTTGTCGGGGTACTGGCAAGGTATTACGGTAAGCTGTGTGTTCTTTCGGTTATCGCGTTGAGCTGACATGTGCCAGTTACTTCAATGTACACGAGGAGCTCCTCTAACGGGCGGGATGAACATTGTTTCTATGTCCTTATTCCCTAAATGTGTCTCACTGGTTCGCTATCCACATATGTTTGCCTCGGGTATCGTTTGTGAATCCTACAGTACCTCGAACAACGTTGCTGTAGGTCCCACGGATGGGTCGCATCCGTCGGGATTCAAGGTTTCTCCCAGTACGACTAATCACTCAGGTCATGTGGTCCAACGAAACCTTCAAATCGTAACGATTCGATTCTCAATAGAACATTCTCCCTGGGTTTCTACCTCGCTGTGTTTATTTCCCCAGGCTGGTCTAAGCGATTTACGTACCGTAACACCATACGTGGTCTGGCCTTCGAAGTCCCACACGAGTTTCATCTCAACGACCGTATTGGTCGCTATCTTGTCCTCCAACTTGGTCCCGGTGGCAGGAAGGAGGTCCTAACGTCGTCACCATGGCCATGCCGGCCCGCCACTTATCTAACTTTATTTGTTGACGTGCAGGGTCGATGACATGATCCGGACGCGGGAGACGTCACATATGGCAATTTCCGTCTGCACGCATCATTATCACTGCGGAGATCTGAGCGGTGCCGATTATGACAAGGCTCCAACCACAGATGCATGTGTGGGCGTTCACACCCGCGATACGTCTATCAAATCGACTATGCCCCGCCGGTTGGGATTTCAAGGGCCGACTCATCCATTCTTGGCCTCAAGAATGTAAAGGACATGAGGTCAACGGCGGTGAGCTTTGATCTATCCCACATCAGCGGTTCCTTTTGTTTTGGGTGCTGGAAAGTTGTCTCTCAAGTCTCATCCCTGTTTTCATCTCCGTCGGTGAACTACTTTGGAAAAGAAGGATCCTGGAATCTGATCGCGGTTCAATCGGTTCCCAGTCCTACATATGGACAAAATAGCAAAAAGAGGGTGCTAGCATAGCGAAATGAGATGATACATACGAACAAGCCTCTATCAGATTGATCATGCAATATGTGTACGCGAGGGTAACTAAAGTTTGCTCCTTATCTCCCTGATCCGTGCACCTTGAAGGCGTTCGTCTGTAGAATGGAGCGATGGTCAGAAATGATCAAGGGAAGTAAGCCAACACGCACAGTTGGTGTCATAGAGGTTATCATTCGGAACAGAAACGGTGTGTAGGTGGATGTTTGAAGCGTCGACCATTTCGGGTACAATCTCTTTGATATTACGTGCGCCCAATAGTCGCATATTCATTTCAAACTCATCCTGGTGAGCAAGTCAGTAGCGGAGCCGAGGAACGTGTGTAACGACCGACATGCAAGATTTGCAAGGCCCTTTCCACTCCCTCTTGTCCATGGGACGAGAATGCATAGATGAACGGACGGCCTAAGCCAACTGTTGCAATTCGTAAGCAAAGAACACGCGAATGGAAAGCGTCACCGTACCTGCTGTAGCTCCGAGAGCAACGGCCTTGATGACATCAGTTGCGCGACGGACACCTCCATCGACAAACAATTGGAATTTTTCATTAGGGAAGTTCAGCCCACGTTTTTCCTTTAGTTTGTCCACAACTTCCACAAGGACCTCAATTCCGGAACGCGCGAACTCCAATTGGCGACCACCGTGATTAGAAAGGACAACTCCGGCCAACCCCATATCGTAAGCCTGAAGGGCATCTTCCCAGCATTGCACACCTTTCAGGATCAATGGCACTAACCCCAAGGTATTAGTGTCGTTCAGGGTGGACAGGGTTCTCGGAACTTACTGTTGGTTATGCTCTTGAAGAAATTCATGTCTGACCAATTCAAACCTGGATCTATGAATGACTTTTTGCCCACACAATATGACTCTTGTGGTTTTCCCGAGAAATTATACCGTACTTACACTGATGGCTCTTGCTGCACCTTGTGAACGATCGACACCGCCTTGCCCTGCTTGTTTGACCTCTGAGGGGTCCTCAGCTTCGAACTTTTGCCTCATGTCCTTCTCACGGCGACCGAGCTGAGGTGCATCAACTGTGATGAACAAACCCTTGATGCCGCGCTTCTCGGCGTGCTGGACAATACGCTTAGTAACTCCACGGTCCTTGTTCACGTACAGTTGGAGGAACTGGACTTGGCCAGGAGCTGCGGCATCCACCATCTCGTCAAATGAACAGGATGCAAGAGTAGGGATCTGTACGGTCAAATGAGATACACGAGAGAGATGTTGCGAGCACACGCTGTTACCATCTGTATAATACCATGTTTTGCGGCAGCTCGGGTCAGAGTAAGTTCGCCGTCAGGATGGCCAAGCTTTCCAAGGGCAGTGGCACTCTAAGTGTGTGACGTTAATGAGACTAAGCTTCGATTGAAGGTCATCCGTACGATGTACAGGGGCATGCTTGACTTATGTCCCAAAATTGTTGTCGACCAGTCAACCTTAGTAACGTCCCGAAGAATGCGAGGACGGAACCACACACTGTGGGTGTTGAGAAAATTACACCAATAATACACGCCAACTTACCGGTGGAAAGCAGAGTGGTTTTCACGGATAGTAATCTCATCATCAGCCGCCGAAGAATAATATGCCCATGCTTTCTCCGGCAGGACCGTCCTAGCAATAGCCTTGTGGGAATGAGGAGGGAAACCAGCTGCTGGAGAGTTGAACCGCAAACCTCAAAGTCGTGAAGATTAAGAATCTCGGAAAGATGTGGACGAGCTGCGATGCGAGCTTGTCGGGCGCGCTCCTCTGCGGTAATCACCTCCTCGATCTTTTCCACGGTTCCCGGGTCAACGGGTCCGAGGCTATCACACATCAGCGGACACGATCAAACAGGCACTGTTTTCTACTCACTGTTTCTCCGGTTTTAGGTTTGTCGTGATGGCATCCGGTGGATGGATAGGTTCATATTCTTTGCTGTTAATGTAATCAGCGTTTTATCAGGTGCCTTGTGCACGGTACAACATACGTCGCATCCTTGCCTGCGTACTTGAGGATGATTTTGCTCCCGCCTGTTCTTCACTGTCAATCGAATCGGAACAGCCCGTAGGTTTGAACATACCGGGGTGCTCTACGACGAGTTAAGCGAGCACACGACACAGCTCTAATTCACTCACCATCCAAAAAGTCAGTGACATCGTACGCATTTCCTACACGAACATGAAACGATCAGCCACCGCCATGGACGTCAGCGACGTGTCCGTCCTAAAATGGGCAGTCGAGCTTACCATGGACGATGATCCAGCAAGATTCGCGACTGTTATGCAGTGCGACCTCTTTGCCTGTGAGCAGCTTTTGGTGGGCCATCGCAAGGACTGGCTGCAGGTTGAGAACGGGGTTAATCGTGGTCAAAAACCTGAGCTTTCACTCGCTCTGACCAGATTTCCCATCCTGGGAATAAATGCACCTTTGTAAAGTAAAGTGTGCACAAAATAAACCCCGACGCGCACTCGGCCGAACCAGCGGAGTGCCGCCTCCGCGACTCCAATTCTAGGCAGATCGACACGCCTGAAAGGGCAAGTGTTCAAGTTCGTCGACTTCAAGCACCGTATCCTCTACTCAATTGGATTCCAATGACTAGTCTTTGTTCATTGCAGGATTAAAGATATAAAAAATCTAAAGGAGTGACCATAGCTGCCGAGACGAGATGCTGATGACTATGTGTTACACAGCAGGATTAGATTCCGACCGAGAGCAAGTGAAGGCGGATAAAAGTAAAAAGAATAAAGTAAAAATTTAATGAGAGTAGGTCTTAAACGATTTCAAATGCACTTCCGCCTGCACGCGCGTCCAGGCTCACGACATCTTGGAGACCTAGCGAAAACAAAATGTTATGAACATCGCCTTGGAAACTATTGCACGGGACCCTACCCATGACTTCGAAAAATGCTTTCGGGTCCATCCCTTGTGCGGAAGTGAAATCGGTACCGGTCTTCTTCAGCGACTGCATGGCCGCACGGATACCGTGCACTGCAGCAACACAAGAAACCAGAGAAAAGACTAATAACGTTTGAGACTTGAGAGCTACCTGTGTGAAACATCAAGCTTACTGATCATCTTTGCTCCCATAGCCTCAGCTTCTTTGCACGTGAAAGAGGGCGTGAGACCACCGGAGATGACGTTGACGAGAACAGGCTTAGGTGCTAATGCTTTCACAGTCGATTTGAGGAGTTCAGATGTCTTGACACCTTCAATGAAGCAAACGTCGGCACCGGCATCAGCCGCGAGCTTGAGACGTGTGATAGCTTCTTCCATGCCAAGGACCTGGGCGGAATCTGTGCGACCGATGATAATCTGTGAACGGATGAGTCAGGTATTCGCTGGCAGGTTCACTTGGTGGTAACTTACAAAGTTGGAACCGCCAGGGATGGAGTCGCGGGCAATGACCGCAGCACGAATGCGGGTCACGAACTCTTCTCTCGACACGACTTGCTTGCCCATCAAATGGCCGCAACGCTTGGTCTGTACTTGATCCTCAATATGCATGGCAGCCACACCAGCACGGGCATATTGGTAGACAGTACGGGCGACCATAGCGGTACCACCGAAGCTATGGGAAAAAAAAATACAGGTGAGAATGATGCGGAAAATACAAGGCCTCAAGTTGCATACCCAGTATCAGCGTCGGCAATGACAGGTGTTGTTGGACTCAAACCGCAGACCATTTGCGCACTCTGGACGAAGTCGTTCAAAGTCGCGATAGCGAGGTCTGGCTGACCAAGGCGCGAAGCAGTTGTGGCAGCTCCACTTTGGTACAAACAGTCAAAGCCCGCCTCAAGTGCACACCGGGCGCTGATACCATCACAAATACCAGGGGCAACCTACGAACCAAGATGAGATGTAATTTAACAGCCAGAAGAGGCGAGTGTACGAACAACGATGCCAGGACGAGCGAGCATCTGACGAAGGCGGGTAGCAGGGTCCCAAGAGAGAGGACCCTCGAGGAAATTCTTGGGGTCGAGACGGGCGTTGTAGTAAACGCCAGGCTTGAGGGGGGATTCTGGGGAAGGTGTCACCGTTAAGGCGGCGGCATTGGATCGCGCGGCGGGGGTTTGAGGTACAGCGGCAAGAGCGCTGTTTGATTCAGGGGTCTTGTAAAAGTCGAGGCCAGGCATGGTGGATGTGTAAGGTAAGGGAGATTGTATACACAAAGTGGATTAGGAAAAGAGTGGGGTGAGGTCAAGAGGAAAACGGCTGAGCTTTATAAACCCGCGGAGCGTCCCAATCGGATGAATTTTTCCACTGAATGGGATGAGCCATAATGTGTCCAAAGGGTCAGACCCTGTTACGTAGAGTTGTAAAGTGTGCGCGGCGCCAGATCTTTCGCCCGTTCCGGTGAGCCGTGGTAGGAG